>JAQQZS010000008.1:9444040-9460091 GCA_030068045.1 Platyallabes tihoni | reverse complement strand
TTCATTTTGTGAAGCTGCTTTGAGACAATGACCATTGTTATAAGCGCTATATAAATAAAATTGAATTGAATTGAATAGATGATGAGTTAGTGAGATATAGTTGCTTGTATGTCTGTGAGATGAAAGGTGCAGGATGTCTATAAGTAGAAAAAGACAGGCAAAAGTCAGCAACTGTTTATTAAACAAGCACTACAGTCAGAACCGCCCTTTCTAGGTTTCTGTTGAACACCGGTTAAACAAAGAACATGCTAACACAGCAAGAGAATAATAATAATAAAAAGAATTTGACAATGGAATTTCAGTAAATACAAAGACATTTTCATTGAGAAGAATGTGGCTTTTTTACCCCCCTCCAGAACCACTACTTGACCACACAAAAAAAACAATATGAGCGTAGACATTTAAAGACAAGCTACGTAAGACTTGAATAGAATCAAAAAGGTTAAATCCTGAATTTGAATTAATAGTTGCTAGAATAGACATCTCAACAGTAAATAAGCATTACATTTTGAAGGTAGCTAAATAAATTAGTTCTTAAGGACTTGATATATCGGAAACCTACTGTGTTTCATGGTCCGGTTTTCTCCATGTCCCTTACCTCTGAGTTGCTAGAACGTGTTCTCTATCGTGTATTTTGATCAAATGGTTTCTACGTTTACAGTTATGAAACGGTTCCTCTGATATGAGAGATAAACAGTAGCTTAATGTCTTACCGTGTATCTTGCATATGGGTTTTGGACTAACAGGTGGCTACTTTGGAGTGTTCTGAAGTAGTGATGGTTGAAACTAAGGCTTTTCATTGCCGAGCCTCTAGAGCGCAGCATGGCACTGCTTCTTGGCTAACTGGCGAGCGCTGGTCCCGAGGAACACCCAGTCCTGCACGATTTTATGCTTTCCCTGCTCTCCCATGTCAACGTAGAGCTCTTTCTCAGCTGGCTAGTTGAATCAGATATGTTCGAACCAGGGAAAGTACTAAAATGTGCAGGACGATGGGGTATTCCAAGACCATGGTGACATATGGCATAGGTTTCCCAGCACCACTATCTGAACAGGCTTCTGATGGTATATTAGACATCAAAAACACAGTAAGCCTTCGCTTCACTTGTTCCTGTTCTTTCTGTAGTGGATCAGCATTAATGTCTAAAGCATTAGTTATGATATACTTCTTGTGGTTGTTTGTTTATTTTTTTATTTTGAACTCTTCGACCTTTCACACATTTCACAGACAGAATCCACACTACACACGGTTTAACACGATGACAGTTTACATTTACTTTTTTTTTTTTTAACTGAAAAGTATTTCTAGGGTATTTCATCTGTATCAGTGCCTTGCAGCACGTTCTACAGAGGCGCAAACGTCTGACGCTGTAGGTATAGAAATCAAGACATTGTGCTAACTGGGATCAGTTTTTATGCTTTCATTTCCCAATGTTACTGCATATAGACGATGGAGGAGCTGATCCTGTGTCAGCATTTACTCTTGGACTATTATGATCTCCATTTATATGACATGAAAACAATGATATAAAACACAATATAAGGACATTATATAAGGATGGGGAGAACTGTATCTTCATCATCATCATCATCATCATCACAGGGTGATCTGGGGATTTTTGTATAGGGCATGGTGACTGCTCCAGGTCAAAGTCGAGAGGTCAGAGTTCCAGCAGGTCTGAAGAAAGTCTCTGTTTTAGGTAAGTCTCCACACGTTTGAGGGCTGATGACACCGTTTCAGCAAGAAGGTAAAGAAAACAGTTTGAGCTTAGCATAATTCAAGTCTCTTCCCTGAATTCACAGATTCATGGGGTTCCAAATCAGAGTGTAAGTTCAGAGAAAAGTGGCCCTTACTCAAAACATTGTGTAAAGATGATTAGAAAGACAACGGCTGTTGTGGAAACTAGACAGGCTGTTGAATTGGAGGAATAGAAGTAATTTGACTTGTATGAAAGGCTAATCTGGGTGGGTGAAGTTTAGGGAACTTGGTGGTGGCTGAAACCTAAGAAAAATGAAATTTGAACATTAATATTATATTACACATTTTTAGATATAAAAAAAAAAATATTCTTGATATTTTCCTTCATTTGTGAGGGAGAACCTGGGGTCAGGGTTTGAAACGTGAGGTAAAATGGTGTTTAAAGTGAGCCACGTGTTTTCTGGAGAAAGGGACAACGGCATTTCACTCCTGTGACTTGTTTCCTGCTCTAAGCATCTCATGGGTCCCTTTGAAAACACAGTTTGTGCTTTCTAGGAAATATTTATTATTAAACAGATTCCAGTCTCACTTTAAAGAACTCAATTTATGTGTAAAGATTAATTACTCTCTTATAGTCTCTGACCTTAAATCACATTTATTGTTTTTAAACCCAACTGCTAACTTTCTGAATTCCCTAACATTGACCATTCATCATGATTTTATTAACTCATTTCCTTTGTTAACCCTCAGAATATGCATGCATTTGCCATTTACTTAACACATTCAATAGACATTTAACTTTGTTATACTTAATGGGAAAACCAAACACTTTATGTGAAAACCAAACACTAACTGATTTACAGTACAGTATTAATTCATATTTATAGGTCCTGATCAGGTCTGGTCTTGGCGTGTAATGACAAAGATTTGGAGGGAAGTTTTTAAAATGCTGATTTTTAAGTCGGCTGTTGAGCTTCAAGAATGGAGGCACCCCAAAAAGTCAGCTGATCCTGCAAGTATTGGGGAAGAAAGATATGTAGAGAGACAAGGATGGGGGGGGGGGGCAGGGGAGAAAAAGAAAAGTGTTATAAATATCACCCGGGAAATAGATATGGGAAGAAGGGTGGTGAAGGATGGTGAGACAATAGCAGCAGAAAAGAGGACTGTCTAGCCTGGCAATTATTACTTTGATGCTATTGGATCAAATATGTTAAAGGACACTTTCAAAGTGCATTAAACATCCATAAATCACCTTCAAAAAAAGACACAGCACGGCTTTCCCTTGGCGTGCCGCCATGGTGGGGGCGAGAGCTGAGAAACAAAAGCCGTTTGTTGCGGCTGTACATTTGTTTGTCAGTGTCAAATCGTACCAAGAGCATCTTGCTGCTATTCACCAATTAGCATTTGAGGCATGAGTACTTTCTTCAAGCTCAATTCTCTTCAGAAAGACAAAGGTTGAGCCTTACACTTTTCTCACACCAGGTTGGAGCCCTACATTTTTACGACCCAATCAGATACACATACTGTATACATAGACGTTAATATGGGAATTACGAACTTGAAAATCCCAGCCATCACTGTAGATGAATTGGACATTTCTATCGACTTTTTTCAAAGTGCTCCTGGAGTGCTCCTACAGAAGCTGCAAGCTCCAATTCCAGTCAAGTGAGAGATTCCAATGGTTTACAAACAACTATTAAGTGGAATCAGAAAATTGCAGCGACTTTTTACATAAAGGTGACAAATGTTCTACTCTTTGAACTTTTATAGGCATCCCTAAAAACCGTATTCTGCCAGGTTACCAGTGAAATACTTTATATCCTACATTATATCCATCCATATCCACCCTCCTTGACTAATTGGATTTATACAGTAAGAAATGTAAACTGTCTCATTTAAATACCAAGCTATTTGATCATTACTGTAGAAGCAATCAAAACAGCACTTAAATCCACAAATCTTCAAACAGTATATGGAAATGCTGTATATCAGGTGATCTTAAACCTTAATGGTTTACACTAATCATGAAAGAGATATATAACATGTAACAATGGAACCCACTTTAACAGGTATCTCGACTCACTAACCTGCATCTTTGACTTAATCCAAAGCAGTTACTGGAACAGAAGAAACCTTGGTGTCAAGTTCAATCCCACAGTTTTTGGATGTCGAAAAAACAAAACAAAACAATACTTGATGCCCAAAATAACCCCTTCGGAATTCCGTGGTGACAATGGCTTTGATATTTTCTGTATTTGATAACACTGTAGAAAACTCCCCTCCACCTTCCTGGTACCCCACACTCTCCCCACACACACCTGCGACCAGACAATTTGCCACGGATCGCTGTTAAAGAGTCTTCCTTTTGGGCAGGAATGCCTTACGGAAGGACGTGGTCTTGGTGCCTCTGCTGTAGGAAGCACCCCCCAGAGAGATCTTGGTCTTGCCACTAGTAATGGTTGAGGAGCCCAGAGACGTGGTGCTCTTCCCACGAGAAATCGAGGTGTTGCCCATCAAAATCTTGCTCTTCTCCCGCTTGATGGACGTGCTTCCCAGGTTGAGGGCTGTCCTCCCCTCTGTGAAGCTGGTGTTACCCATGGTGGAGGAGAATCGATTCGTGGTGGAGGAGGAGTAGCAGGGGATCTCCTCCCGCAGCAGCCAGCCTGGGAGATGTTGAGCAGGTTGGGGTTAAATCTTGTCTCTTGTCCTTGGGGAAGTCAGGTTTTTTTTGTTTTGTTTTGTTTTGCTTCTTTGGTTTCACAGGACAAATATGTAATGGCTCATCACATGCCCTTGTAGCAGCACACTCGCACAGACAATGCCTGGCAGGGTGTGACGGATCCACGCAGCAAGTGCTGGGATGGGACCAGAATGCTAAGTGCATTCGGTACAACCCCCATGTAGCAGCAAAAAGCCGTTGTTGAGAAGGACGACGTGGGCTCCAGAAGGCCACATACCTCCTCTGTATGAAGTGAATGGATAGAAACTGCTGTAGGAGGCCGCAGCCCTATCTGGGGGCCGGTGGGACAGTGGATTCCATTGTACCGCTGGCAATGCGAGGCCGTGGACCAAACTGAAGGACACATTGTTGAAAGATACAATCGCTGGTGACATCACTAAGTTCCTTGGCATTGTTTTTCTGGTAGAACTGTTCTCTAATGTTATCTCTGGTGATACTGTACATGGGTACTGAAGATGCGGTTACAGATATGGAAATGGAATAATGTGAAAAAGTTTAGGGTTAGCCTGTTTGATTTACAAAACCAGCAAAGTACAATGTAACAGATTTGATCAATGTAAATAAATGAAATAGTTTAAAATACAGCCAAAATCAAATCAAATGTTGGGGTCATCAAGTCTACAGTCTTTGTCATTCATTCATTCATTCATTCACCTTCTATACCGCTTTATCCTATGATCAGGGTCGCGGGGGGCCTGGAGCCAATCCCAGGAGGCTTCGGGCACGAGGCAGGGTACACCCTGGACAGGGTGCCAATCCATCGCAGGGCACATACACACTCACAGTCATTTTTCAAAATATGCTCAACAGGAGATAAGCTCATCATGTAAGCTCAACGTAAAGAACTGTACTACTTTGTTACTCGTATTTTATATTAGTATTTCTCTACTGAGATAAAAAAAAAAGAAACAAAGTTTTCAGCTATATCAAAATACAGTTTATTAATGTTTGAGTTTTCCATTAGTTTGTTGAGATTAATGTAGCAGATGATGCGATCAGCATAAAGCATCATATACTTTCTGTACTGGTTATCTCATGTAAGTCATTCGTGATGTTACATGGTACATGATACATGATAAGACGGCCTCTTTAAACAGAATCTTGCATTATTGGTCCTCTTCAGACACATGACTTCTTTCGTATACACTCATTACACCATGCCAGCTGTTTCCTACTGGAATCCCGCCAGCACACCAAGCATACAGACACTTGCTTCAAACAAACTCATACACTCAAGACCTTTTGTTTTTTTAGCTGATCTCCCATCATTCCCCATCATTACGTACTGTAAATGTATATTTTCTTTAAATCAGCTCAGACTTTTCAACCATATTCCAACTCGGGAACAAAAATTTCATACAAGACTTCAATCTGATTTAAGGTACAATAAACCGCACCGACTCTACATCATCGGATCAGACAGGCGATACACTTGCGTCTAACATATCGACTCACTTGCGCGAACGTTCTTTATTCTGAAGTCTGTTTCTTTAATGCATTTCAGTCAAAGATGCAAATCCCAGTAGACGTTCCATTGAGTTTCTTTGCCTCTTTTGAGGAACGTTTTTACTACAGTTACAGACTTCTTTCCTCGATTTAAAGTGGCCTTGCTTAAGGAACTAGTGGTCTCCCCGTGTGTAACTGTGGTTGTACCCACCGTAAATGCTGTCTCTCCCCTCCTCAGTTTGGTCTTGCTCCTTGAGACAGCGGTTTGTCCCCATGAGATGGCGTTCTTGCTTCTCAGCAGTTTCATCTTCCCTTTTGTGAAGGAAGTCTTTCTTAACAAAATGGATCCCTTGCCTCCTAATGTGTTTCCAGTAGTTTTTTCCTGTACGTCTGTTGCATCGCTGTCTTCGGCTGTCCTCCTTGCTTTTGACAACTTGCTTTTCAGTCCAGTAGTTGTGGTGCTTTTTGCCATTTAAGTGGTTCGACGTTTGGACATCAGAGCCTTGCCAAAAGAGGTTGTGGTTTTGCCTCTGCTGAAGCTCGCTCTACCCAGGGAGATGGTAGTCTTGCCTCGTGTGATGGTGGAGTCGCCCATTGAGGTTGTGGTCACACCGCGGGTGATGGTAGACTTGCCCATGGTGATGGAGGTCTTTCCACGAGCTATAGAGGAACCACCCAAAGACAGGGCCGTCTTGCCTTCAGTGATGCTGGTGTTCCCCATGAAGGCATGAATGGTGCTGGCTCCAGAGCCCTGTTTCAGTCTCTCTCTCTCTTTCTTCTGCACTTTGGTTGCGTAGGAGTGGGTCAGTGCAGTCTCTGCATGCCAAAACCCTACAGGTTTTCCTGTGCTATAAAACCTTGTGAGACTGAGGATATCCACAGTAGCTGGGCTACTGCTGAAAGCAGCACTAAATAGATCAGGCCATCGCTTTTTCAGTGAGTGGGTGGAGAGATGTAGAGTGTGTGGGTGTTTGTTTAGGGTATTCTGTCATTTTCTGACTGTGAAGCTGATCTTATAAAGAAGGGGGGAAAAAAAACAGAATGGAAGCCAGGCAAAGGGACAAAGGTCCTCATGCCAACAATAGCACTGCACGATCGGATAAGGCGACAAGGACTCTGATTGTGATCGTTACACTGCTAGTAGAAGCAGGGCATTTGAAGTGCTGCATTGTTTAGTACACAGGACAATCAGGGGTGACCTCAGTTGCCTGTGATGGCACCATTCCCAAAAGCTCCCAGTCCTGTAGCTAGAGTGAAGAACTGAAGCCTGTGTGTGTGCATGTGCACGTGGACACAATTTACAGCATTCTATGTAGATAATGTGCAGTTATTTCTTCATTTTTTGCTATTAACCTTTATTTCTTCCTCTTTCTTTTTGTGTTTAATTCAGGTTTTCGGTAAAGACTCTACTGGAGAAGTATACAGCTGAGCCCATTGATGACACCTCAGAAGAGTTTATTAACTTTGCTGCGATCTTGGAGCACATACTCAGTCACCGCTTCAAAGGTGAACATCTGTCTTCTTCTGTGTGCACAAGTAAATGCTTTTTAAAATCTTACGTCCTATGATAAGACTTTGATGTTTTTCATTTGTTGCTTGACCAGGTCCTGGCGGCTGGTTCAGCTCAGATGGACAGAGGAGTTTCTGGGATTACGTTCGCCTGGCCTGCTGTAAGGTTCACAACAACTGCATCAGCAGCATCGAGAACATTGAAAACATCAGCACGTCCCGAGCTAAGGCAAGAGACTTACATATCGTAAAACCCATTGTCACATGATGCTCGCCTCTTCTAAAGCTTCTAAATGATAAGAATGAATTACCGTTTGGTAATTCAATACGCAGTGTGGCATACATACAGATATTATGGCCTTAGTAAATTTCAATGTTTTATCGTATGATGTCATGTGATGACCATGGTGTTCTAGTGGTAAGTGGTTTATTTTTACTTTTGATTAGATTTTTTTCCTTTTTATCTTTAATGTTTCTTTTTATCTTTAATGATTCTTCTGCAGGGCAGGGCATGGATTCGTATGGCCCTCATGGAGAAACGTTTGTCTGAATATGTTGCTACAGCCTTAAGAGACACTCGGACCACAAGGTTAGAACTTTCAGCAAATGATAGTTTAAAAACCTTGGCAAGGGCGGCACTGTGGATTAGTGGGCACCTTGCACCTCCAGGGTTTGGGTTCGATTCCCACCTGGGGGTCTGTGTGCATGGAGTTTGCATGTTCTCTTTGTGCTTGGTGGGTTTCCTCCAGGGAAGTGCGGTTTCCTCCCACAGTCCAAAGACATGCAGATTAGACTAATTGGCGTTCCCAAATTTCCCATAGTGTGTGGGAATGAGCGTGTGAGTGTGTGCCCTGCAATAGATTGGCACCCCATCTGAGGTGTACCCTTACTTGTGCCCTAAGTCTTCTGGGATAGCCTCCAGTGCCCCCATATCCGTGTATACAGGATAAAGTGGTATAGACGATGTGTGAGTGAGTGAAACTTGGCAAGGTGACTTTTAACACAAAAATATTTGGACAGGATTCCATACATTAAATTTATAGCGAATTCTGTAAGGATTATGTTTTTAAGTACAATACAAATGTCATTTAAATATATAAAGACCAAAACACCTTATTTTTGCGCCAAACGTGGGAGGCGTTATAATGTATGTGTGTGTGTGTGCAGGAAGTTTTATGATGATGGTGCCATCATGCTGAGAGAAGAAGCGACAGTCCTGACCGGGATGCTGATTGGACTTAGTGCCATTGACTTCAGGTGAAAATAATTAGTTTACAAGAAGCCATGTACAGTAAGTCTCCAACATACGAACGAGTTCTGTTCATAAGTCCAATTTGTTCATAAGTCCAGCAAACATTGTATAGGTACTAGGATACTAACACCATTGGCTATACACAGTTGAACAATTAAATTAAAATGTTCGTATGTAGGGGACTTATTGCCCTGTATTTCCTCTTTGATCTCTGGAAGAGACATACAATACAGGATGCCTTTCCACCTGCACTATATATTTCCTATGAAACCATTTCAGAGACTTGTATGGAGTATTTTAAATGTATGTCTCGTTTCATTCATGTCCAACGTGTCACTTTCTCTCAGTTTCTGTTTGAAGGGAGAGGTCTTGGATGGGAAAACACCTGCTGTGATTGATTACACACCATATCTCAAATTTACCCAGAGGTAAGGGAAATTAACACATCATGTTTATAGTTCATGCACTTTTTTTTTTGACTGATTTCACTTTTTTTTTTTTTTTTTACCCTAATCAAGCCTATGTGCAAGATTACAGGTGCTGACATTCTCACTGTTGTTTGGAATTGCTATATCCAAGAACAGTTTTCACTACATGGCAACAAACCTATTAGTTTGGCTTATAAACACTACCACAGTAAAAAGTCACTCATGGGCCATGTGTGAAACCTAGACTCGTTTTTTTTCTGCCAAACAAGCTAATGTGATGTGAACCAACAAGACATAATTAGGGGAAGTACCTTCCAGCACTTGTTATTTCAATTTAATGGTTGAAAACACAGGACTTAAGGATCTACTGAGCTTACAGTCAACAGACTGTACATCTGTGTGCATGAGTGGTCGCATATGCACCATTGCAAATTTCAGTTTGCAGTATTATGGTTAAACAGTGTAGGCGATGGTCAAGGAAATGACTCGAAATACCTGACTAAGTATGAACTGAATTTCAGGCTTACAGCTTGAGTGAGTGGCCTTAACTGCAGTATAGGTATGGAGAGCCATAATGTTAGGAAGGAAAATAAGTAATATAAGCAGAATAAACATTGCATTTATGCATTTAAAATGTTTCCTTTGTGACAACTTATCTTACACCACAGAAAAATAAATAAATAAAGTCCATCCATCCATCTCAGAACCTCTGGAGTCCAATTAGGGACCGTGGAGGCCATTGGCGACTATTGTATAATTACTGTTTTCCCATTTTTGTACGACCATGCTAGGACCTCTGGTCAGCATGTGGATTTACACACTACAGGCAATTTGGGAACGCCAATTAGCCTGATCTGTATATCTCACGACTGTAGGAGGAAACCAGAGAACCCGGAGGAAACCCACCAAGCACAGGGAGAATGTGCAAACTCCATGCACACAGACCCGACGCTTACATCAAACCCGGAACCTGGAGTTCCAAAGCGACAGTACCACTGTGCCGTCCCAAATAAATAAATACATTTTTAAAAAATCAAGCAGTTTGTTTATGGCATGAATGCACCAACACATCCTGGGAGAAAACATATTACCTAATAAAGTGCTGAGACACAAATTTTAAATAGACTTAAATCATGAGGAGTGCCCTATGAAAAGACATCCTTCTGAATTAATTAATACTTTGAAAATTATATAATATTATATTATACTCATGAACAAAAGAAAAAGAAATAAGAAAGGAAATAATATCTGGCAATTACAAAAGAAAGTTTGATTCAATACAAAAATCGGTGTGTCCATCAACACCAGAAATTAAAAATTCAGACGGCATCAGCAATGACGTTGAGTCAACATCTTCCAGCTGCAGCCAAACGGCATTGGCAGTAGTCAGGCAGTAGTGGCAGCTGTTTCTATACGATGTCTCAAATGATGCCATTAAATGCACTCGCGTTTGTCACTCTTGACCTTACAGATAATGGACAATCAGCCGTGGAACCAGTTGTTCTGAGTCTGTTCCATAGCCTGGAAATGGAATTCCTGCCAACTCCAGGAATTTCTGCTTGCGTTGCACCAAGCTGATGCATTCCAATGTCCCTGTCTCTGCTTGAGTTGTCTAAACAGATAATATAAAGACAAAATGTATGTCTGAAGGTACGATCAAGACGTGTCAGCTGGACATAATCAGATGGCAAATTTCCTGCATATACAAAGCGCACCTCAAGAGGATGTGTTACAGTAGGTTATCCATGGTAAGATAACATGTATATGATGGTGTGGCACCTTGGCGGCATGGGGGTTAGTGGTTAGCACTGTTGCCTTGCAGTTCCAGGGTCCGGGTTTGATTCCTGCCTCAGGGTCTGTGTGCATGGAGCTTGCATGCTCTCCCTAAGCTTGGTGGGTTTCCTACATGTCCAAAGACATGTAGATTAGGCTAATTGGTATCCCAAACTGCTGGAAGGTTGACCGGAGGTCCTACCATGGTTGTAAAAATGGGAATAAATACAATGGTCACCATTGGCCTTCACTGCCCCGAGTTGGACTACAGAGGTTCCTAGATGGGTGGATGAATGGAATTTTCTTATTAAAATCATCGCCATCCATTTTGTATCTACGGCGATGCGGTTGCCATGGTTGTGCTGTAGCTCTGATTGTCATAGTGATGATCTTGCTCTCTGTAGTTACGACTACCTGAGTGACGAGGAGGACCGGCGCAGTGTGGACAGCAGTGCAAGTGAAGACAGCGTGGCTGAGCACCCCTACATCCCTCTGGTCACTGATGAGGAGAGCTGGAGTACCAGATGTCGTAAGATGGAGCAGAGGTTCAAGATAGTCTACGCCCAGAAGGTGGACACACCAAACCACACACACTACACAAAGAGCTTAATCCCTGGCTGTACTGTATAATTTTTAAGAAAAGCCCATATTAGATTTGTCACAAGCCTTATGTATTGCCATGGCTAATTAGAAAGTGTGTTTTTGCCGTCACTTCTCAGGGCTATTTGGAAGAACTGGTGCGACTGCGAGAGTCTCAGTTGAAGAACGTAGAGACGGAGAACAAGAGACTGAATGCGAAATTGGAGGATCTGCAAATGCAGAGCCAACAGGAGAAGAAAGAGCTCGAGGCCATTATTCTGGAGCTGCAAGCACAACTGTACATAGAGACACATACAATTTACTCACAGTTGTGTGCAAAAGTTTGCACCCCCATGGTTTCTTGGTTTAATAAAAAGAAAAAAAAAGCATTAACCTTAAAAATGAAAGGCAAGGCAACTGTGTAAAACTTGAGGCACAATCATCATGGCTCTGATTTGTGAAATAGCTTAACATCTGGCAGAAAAAAAATAAGAGACAGATACTTCAAGTGAGAACATCCAACAGCTGCTCAGAGTAATTATGAAGTTCTAAAGGCAAAGCAGTGAAACCTAACAAGCACTGGTGTGAAGTACACTTCTTTGTTTGCCTCAAGTTGTCCCATGGGGGTGCGCACATTTGTACCCGGCATTACGACACACACACACAACCATGCACACGCACATCTTATACAGAAATGTATCCAATGGCATCACTTTACAAAAACAAATGCACCATTGCTTTCGGAGGAATGGAATCTTGTTCATACCAACTCCAACCCCCACGATCATATGATCCTCTTCTCTTTTCTTGTCTCTATTTTTTTTCTCTTTGAAGGACTGGTGTTATTCCATGCGAACCGGCCCATTTGTCAAAAAACCTGTCAGTCTCCCTGGTTAACCAGTGGCCACCCGCACATGCTGCAAACAACCAAGCGGACGTCAAGCTGTTCCGCCGGTGAGTGGATTATAAGTGCGTCTCGGGTTAGCGTTAAAGCAGTCAGGATTTTTTTTTTTGATGTATTTATTATATACTGTAAATACGTGATGTGCTTTCTGTCATCAATTTGCCGTTGTTTAGGAGAAGTTTCCACAGTTTGAGCCTGTCTGGTGATGCCAGTCTGAACTCTAAAGAGTCTCTGAAGACAGACGGAAAACAGAACGGAGACACCGATTGGTGCTCAGGAGGTAAACACAGTCGTATTTATCCGATGATCAAAACATACGAGTCGTAGAGGTTCTGTGGACCCGGGAGTGGGTGACAGACTGTGGGAGAAGAATCCTGCATGTGATTATGCTTATGCTTTTCTCTCCTCCCAGTGAAAGACACAACTCCGTCTATGCTGGGCCTGTGTGGGTCTCTGGCATCTTCGCCAAGCTGCAAGTCTCTGGCCAGTCTTAAATCCAGCGAATATTTGGTGAACATCAGCACCGAGCCCAGCCCTGCCCTGTCCCCCAGCTAGGGCTCATCTCATCTTAGTGATTCAAAATAAAAAATCAAACCCTTTTCCTCTGACTAGAGATTCATCGTTTCTGTCTTCCGCCACCGTGCTTCCTCATTTATCCATATTCTCAAATCATCTCATAACAAAGTAATAGTCTAACTGTTCTGGAGAGGCATGTCTTTCTCAGTTTGTCGCTTCCTTACTGAGAAATTGTTGAATGAACTGGCATGGACCACCATTATTTCTCCCCCCAATTTCCACAATCAACGTCATATAATCACAGATCACTATAATCCTAAGAAACACTGCTCGGCTTCATGACACGATGAGAGAATGACTTTGCGCTCGTCTGCATGAGATCAGACCTCCATCCTGAACGTCTGTCCATGTATTCACTGATGTGCTTGTGCCACTTACAGTTATGCCTGATATCGTGCGTATGTGGAGATTCGCAGCAAACTTCGCACACCTTGTGTGGTTATTTTATGTTTATATAGCTTTAAATCGGCGTGAGGAATTGTTCCGCTTTCTTTATACATATGATATATTTTGTTACGTAGTAGAAGTAACGCTTTTTTGTCCGTCAGTAAAACGGCCCTCATTTCCATCCTATCTCAACCGGCACAGTTTTAGCGCTTAGTTTTCTGCCTTTCTGCTGTTACTGAGGGGTTTAGGAAGTCAGGAATTTTCAGAAGTCTGTTTTTCTTTTTCAGGAATAAAACGCAGACTTTGGCTTTGTGAACAAGAAGTGTTCATGATGTATTTTCAACAATAAAAGTTATAGATCTATGTAAAACCTGTCTGGATTGTCTCAGTATATTTCTAGACTTACAAACAAGCAGAAAACAAAACCGAATTAAATTACACAAGTGTAACATGAAAAACAGTGAGCACTGTCGCCTTGCACCTTCAGGGTCGAGGGTTCAATTCCCACCTTGGGTCTGTGTGCGTGGAGGTTGCATGGTCTCCCCGTAGTTGGTGGATTTCCTTCGGGTACTCTGGTTTCCTCACACAGTCCAAAGACATGCAGGTTAAGGCTAACTGGCGTTTCCAAATTGCCCGTAGTGTGTGAGTGACAATCGGGCATTGAGCTGACAACCCGACCCCTTAAGTACCTGCCACAAAAATGACGAATGTATCTCCAGGGTCGGGAGTATCTGCCACCCGATGTGCCGGATGGCATGTGGACAGATGAAAATACCCCCCCCAAAAAAAAACAAACAAACTGCAAAACAAGGTGGGTATTGCAAAATCCTAATCATGTCCACTTTGATCTGTTGACTCGAGGTGACCTCTAGTGGACAAAATTTGTTAGTTCATGCAACCTATGCATATTACTCACTCTCACTCACTCATCATCTATACTGCATATATCTTATCTTGTATACTGGGTTGTGGGGGGCCATGAGCCTATCCCAGGAAACTTAGGGCACGAGGCGGGGTACACAGACAGCGAGGGGCACACACTCATTCACACACTACGGTCAATTTGGGAACGCCGGTTAGCGTAATCTGCATGTCATTACACTGTGGGAGGAAACCGGAGTACCCGGAGGAAACGGGGAAAACATACAAACTCCATGCACACAGAGGTGGGAATCGAACCTGGCCAGGAATCAAATCCAGACCCTGCAGGTGCAAGGGTTAAATTTGGAGAAGACAGTCGCCCCCATAATATAACATGTTTTCAGATGTATAGGTTATATTTGTGTTTATGTCTTTACTGCATACATCCAGTTAATGGCTAGTATTAGATAGTATATCAGATGTGAATGTAAAATCTAATATCTGTCAAGAATTCAACCCCATTTGGGTTGAACAATGCATCATACCATGAGGTCTCATCACCGGCATAATGAGAATGATTTGTGGGATACTATTATTATCAGCTTATGACACATATGCAGCTGCATTTCATTTGAATTTCTTCATGTTTTTCATGTCCGTCATGCTCTACTGAGTTCATCTGAATAACTAATGCTAGGAAAAGGAAAACTGTAATTTGAAAAAGATATAATTTCCTTTTTGTTTAATTTTTGTGCACAATTGATGCATAGTCTATTTTTAACTCAAATTTATTTCACAATTGCGTTCTCAGTCACTCTGACACATTAATGACGTGTTACAGCTGTGACAAAGAATATCAGCTCAAATGGATATAAAATCTACGGTATATTCCACTGCCATGTGACAGACACTGATAGACTTGATTATACTGGATCAGGCCCAGCTTCTTCTTCTTCGTCTTCTTTTGCATTACATTCTATGGATTGGTGGTGGTGCTGAGTTTGGTTCCACAAAAGGCCAAATAATTCATTTTAAAACATTTGCTAAATGCGATCAATCTGACGTGGATGCCTAAAATAAAACCTCATACCAAAGTTGTTTTTTTCCTCTTTGAAAAACAGAGGGGCTTCATGCTGCTAATCCATTTATACCAGCTGCCCCTGGACATTTTATCTGGTTGATGAGTGACTGACAAAATGCACTGCGACGAATGTGCTGCAGGCAGTATTTGCATGCCTACAAAATAGACTATTGGTCATTGTAGCTTGCAAAATAAACCAGTACACTAGGAGAAAAAACAAGACTCGATAAGACTCATAATACTTTATCAGGTTGTTTTGTGACATTGAACCTGGATAGAGGCGTGCAACAATATAAGGTAAATATGGAGGGAGTTAACCTGGGACAGGTTCACACACATCTAAAGGCTGACATGGTGCTGCCAGTGCATCATCTGGCATGTTACTGGAGGTTGTGGAGGTAACCCATTAAGACATGAGAAGAACTCCTGAAACTAACCTTGGAGCCGTGCAAGGGCCTGCAGTCTATCCCAGGAACCTCAGGGCACAAGATGGGGAACACCCAGGGTGGGGTGTCAACCCACCACAGAGTGCAATCACACACCTGTGCACAAAACCAATCATACGCTATGGACAATTTTGGGAACAGCACTCAACACACAACACTTATTATATTTATTTCGTCAAACCCTTGACCCTGGAGGTGCAAAGCCACAATTCTAATTAATGTGATATATAATCAATATGTATACTAGAGGATACTTGCTTGCAGTGAATGATCATATATATCGAAGATGAGTGGGTGATATACAGTCCCGATCAAAAGTTTAAGACCACTTGAAAAATGGCAAAAAATCATATTTTGCATGGTTGGATCTTAA
>JAQQZS010000008.1:9415263-9436325 GCA_030068045.1 Platyallabes tihoni | reverse complement strand
GGGGTTCGAACCCCCGACCTTCCGATCAGTAACCCAGTAACCCACAGCCTTAACCGACTGAGCCACCACTGCCCTCACTGACAAGTTATCCATCAATTTCCAACAGTCAAGTGTTCACGGGAACGACTGCAGTGGGCTGCGAGCCACTTCAGCTGGGATCATCTTTCACAGACGTACAGCCTTCTTTAAAAAGTTTGCACCGTTACCTTGGCAAAGAGTCTCCTCTCTGTACTGTGCTCTCTGTATTTTACGCCCGAATGCCCCTCATATCTCTTTTTTTTTTTTTTTGCTCATTAATTATTCTGCACTTTTAACCTTCTGTATCAAATAAGACACTGCTGACGTGTTTTTGTCTTCATACACTAACACTAACCCCCCCCCCCAAACACGGACAAACACTCTCATAACCCGAAATCCCCTCTCCCCTTTGAAACTTTACCCCTGTCATGTATTCCTCTGCGTCTCCCCCAGATACCGCTGCTCTGTTTATAGCCGCTGACCGTTTGCCTCCTGGTCTCCTTATTTCATTAAATGGTTGGATTGATGTCGAAAGGGAGGAGGGCGGTCTAAATTTAACACAGGAAAGGTGTTCAACGCATGACCTTCTCCCGAGCGTCCCACCTCCGGTCCCCCAATCCACCTATAAGCGTTGGTGCTGCTGCGCCGGTACCAAATGACCCCCTTTTGTCATGTGTGAAATTTACAGCTCGCTGACAACGGCGTGTCGTGACCTCATCGTGGGGCGACGTGAAACATTCCTACTCCTCTATCAGAGAAACTGAGGAGCAAGATAGACAGACAGAGAGAAAAAGAGCGAGAGATAGATAATTGCCTCGCAGCAAACCCGCCACACATCATCTTGAGCCACCGAGACCCGGGGAGGAAGCATGATGCAGCTGTTGCAGAGTCACGCTCATGCCGGTGAAGCCAAACGGTCGCTACGCTGAAGGCTGCCTGCACTACCCGAAGCCTGCTACTTCCTCTCAGGTTGTGGGTACGCAAACCAAAGGCCCGAGGTGTCATGGCGGTATGTGTGTGTGTGCGTGCATGGTGGTGTACAAGTCTGAGGGTTTAACCGTGTATAGAGTCGAGACCGAAATAGGGCAGGAGGTGTACTCGAGATCACGTATACAGTTTTTAAAAAAAAATTTTTTTTAACCTGTTTAGCATTTACACAGCTGTGTGAGTGTGTCACAGGTGCATAGCAGGTGTGTTGCTTGCTTCTTTGTATGATATTCAAATAAGAGTCAGTGAGGGAAGCAAACCTCTTTCACTTCCATCGCAAAACTGACAGATGCGTAACACGATCTGGTGCATCGCAATGCTAGATGCACGATAATACCGGGGTTGGTCGTGTCACGGGTAGTATTCAGCAACTTCGTCCTGGTTGAAACAGAGAGTCATAAGCTGAAAACGCAGCGCTCGATCGGCTTGAAAATCTGATTACTGTATTACGCCTTAGGGGTGTCACATGGTCGATCTTGCGTAATCAACACTTCTCTCGCTATCTGTTGCGCTGTTTCTTGCTTTCTCAGACTCCCAGTTCGTGGACCGAAGAAACCCGGGGGAGAAGAGGTGGAGCCGGGCACAAACGCTCGGCATCATGGGGCAGCGCTGAGCACCTCAGAGAGGTCAGTGCTTCGTAACAAAGCGTGAATACGGATCTTCAAATTAAATTTTATATCTTTTTTGTAGTTTTTTATGTATACAATTAAATATGTATTATTAAAGAACTGACTGAAGTATCTTCTCAGACACACTGAATAATTATGGGGTCAGAGTAGTGCGTGTTAAAATGTGTGTCTGGGTGAGAATGTTCGACCAACAGTGGGCAGAACGCTGCAAATGCTTTTTAACAGTTGACTTTCTGATCACACCCGCATGACTAAGGAGTGTCGTTGCGTTTAACAGTGTTGCAAGAAAGAAAATAATGACACTTCTGAGTATGATGACCAAAGTGCCGGCTTGATTAGAGTAGAGTAATATGTTTAGACTTGTTTATCCAAAATGTTTGTGGTTTTGATTAATGAGTCAGTATAATGAAGGTTGATATGAAGGTATGTTTAAGTGAGAAAACCCCCCCCCCCCCCCCAAAGATACGATTCTTTCGTGCGCTGATTCATGTGTCGCCATGTTGGCTTCAAAATGGATTTTTATATTTGATTTTTTACATTTACAATTATCGATCTGAGAGGTTTTCAGCTTGATCAGCCATGACCGATCACGTTGGACAGAACTGATTCTGATGGTTCTGTCCAATGTGAGATGGAGAAAAAATTTTATTCAGGAGAATCAAAATTCTCCTCATTAAAAGCCTTTTTTCCCCAAACTCTGCAAGCGAATTAGTTCCTAGGTTTGTTTAAAAATAAATATGTAATAATAACTTTATGTTGAATGTTAAACTCTTATATGTGAAGTTTGTGTTGTTAAAGTTTGTCTAATGTTAAAAGGAATGGGCTACTTTTGATTAGTTATGATCAGTTCACTTGTGAAGATGTTAAAGTTAAGGTATAAAGCTTTTGAGTTATTATTCAACTTTGTTTTTTATGTTTTATTTTATTCAGAGTTTGAGGTGTTAAAATTTATA
The DNA here is from genome assembly GCA_030068045.1 of Platyallabes tihoni. Taxonomy (NCBI): domain Eukaryota; kingdom Metazoa; phylum Chordata; class Actinopteri; order Siluriformes; family Clariidae; genus Platyallabes; species Platyallabes tihoni. The sequence goes on along the minus strand of JAQQZS010000008.1, from coordinate 9,433,738 downwards.
AAATCGTGATACTTACAGAATGACAATATTAATCGAACTGCCACCTAGGCATTATCGAGTGGTGACTCCCATCCCTAGTGGGCGGTAATATCAGTGGTGTACAAAAATCATCTCTGATAGTTAAAGCCTCTATCTTCCAGAAAAGCTCAGATTGCTCGTCCTCTCTTGTGGATAGTATTTGTATTTAGCCTGTACAGCTAAATTTTCAATATGTGTACAGCTAAGTTTTTTTTTTTATATTTTATATTTTGTTCTTGTCTTCTAGCTAAAGCTTCTAGCTTCTATAGCTAAAGTTTTTCTATATTCTATTTCTTATTTTATTCCGTGACTTATTTCTTATTGATTAAATGTTTTTATTTTATTTTAATTAGAATTTGGAATTTGATTAAAGGACGATAAACTGATTTTGACTTTATAATGGCATTTTATTAACCTCAGTACCACCTTTTTCTTTTTTTCTTTAGTAAAAGTCTTGCTCTATATGGCGAGTCTCATGCTCATCTTGGCCTGTCTGCTATTTCTCATATTTCTCTTTGGCAGGTCGCTAAGCTGAGGCACTCGCTCCAGAAGCGCTCCAGACACGCACCTCCTGCCGCCGTCCACGAGCGCCTCCACCAGCACCAGGCCTCGTCTAATATCCACACACACATGCCTGGAGCCACACAGGTACAAATACACAGGAAAAAAAAACACTTTGCGTAAAAAAGTGTGTGTGTTTATGCATGTTCATGATTATCAGTTCATCGTTATTAGTGTGGTGGTGTGACGGGTTTATGCATCATGTAGATTTAGAAGTGTTACGATGTTCATAAAACAACGGTTTCACGTTCATCTAGCAACAGTGATGTAAATAGAGTCTTATTTTAGGATGTGGTGTCACTGAGCTACTGTAATTGACATTATGTATAGACACACACACACAGTTAACACCCCATACATAACACTACCTTTCCAAAAGTGGTATTAAAGCTGCAGTTTGTAATGGTCAAAAGTGCCGAGTCATGTAATAATCATATGATTTAAGATGCACTCTGATCTCTAATCACTTACATATTTCATTGTAAAGCAATACATCAAGTTGTTTTTACACTCCAGACTGTCTACATAACTTTTTTTCCCCCCCCCAGTCATAAATTGTCCTCGTCTACAGACAGTGCTACAGGACATGAAAAGAAATTATACACTCACCGGCCACTTCATTAGGTACACCGTCCGAGTACTGGGTCAGGCCCACTTTTACCTTCAGAACCGCTGTAATTCTTCGTGGCATAAATTCAGCGAGTTGCTGGAAACATTTCCTAGAGATTTTGGTCCGTATTGACATCATGCATTGGCTGCAGATTTGTCGGCCGCATATTCATCATATGGCTCTCGTGTTCCACCATGTTCCCTAAGGTCTCTATTAGATTTAGATCTGTCGACTGTGGAGGTCGTTTGAATACAGTGAACTCATCGTCACGTTCAAGAGACCAGTTAGAGATGATTTTAGCTTTGTGAAACAGCATGTTATCTATACTGTCTTGAAAAAGGGACAGACATGCTCAGCAACGATACTCAGATAGGCTGTGGCATTTAAATGATGCTCAGTTGGTACTAAGGGGCCCAAATTGGGCCAACAAAATCTCTCCATCACCATTACATGAGCACCACCACCACTGTTTGAACAGGTATACCTAATGAAGGAGCCTTCCGGGTCATTTCAACTTTAAAAAAATTGACAGTCGTCATCATCATCCATGAATCACTTAATTATACATAAATGTCGTTAAGACAGACACTGAGAATTAATAATGAACAAATAATTTATGAAATTGGGCTAAAAACACAATGATTTGACTCTGTGCTCTAGGATTTAGTTTTACAGTTTTGAAGTAATCTTTTTGTTTTAATTGTTTTGTAACTCCTCAAGCAGTGATCCTTACACTGACCCCACATATACTTTCCCATCTTGGCAGAAAATGTTTATTTAATTTGATAAAAAAAAAACTATACTTTTCTTTCACTTTCATATGTTTCATATAATTATGAAACTTTTCATGACATTACTTCCACTTGCTTAGATATTATGTTTGTTCTGTGTGTGCGCGTGTGCGCGCGCGCGTGTGTGTGTGTGTGTGTGTGTGTGTGTGTGTGTGTGTGTGTGTGCGTACGCAGACCATCCCTCCGTTGCCCCTAAGCAGACTGGCTCCCAGACTGCGGCGCAGTGTAGAGGGGCTTAACCTGGAGCTGGAAGGCGTCTTTGTGTCTGAGACAGCTGAAGAACAGCACAAGGTCAGACATTATGTACACACGATTAAGCGTTATCCATGTTTTCTCTTAAGTCGAAAATACATTCATACAATTTACAGCAAGTTTTATTGCAATGTATGTATTAGATAATGCATTGCTAGAGTACAGTAAGTTCCCTCCAAGACAAAGTAGCACCCGTTCAAGTGCGCAGTAACGTCCATGTAGCGTTGTCTTCCCGGGGCTCACTTTAAACGAGTTCCAGCTTTAATACTCCCATCTTATTACTATTATTATTTTGTTTGAGTTGTGGGGAATATCACCCTGACAAACTAACCAGTCCATCACACCAGGGTCGTCCTAACCGTACAGCGAGTACCTAAAATCATAAAAATCTAGGTACTCATTACAATTGTTTTGTGCAGCAATTCAATGATGTTGAACTTGATTATTTTTTAAAAACACATTTGTAATTTATATATATGTTTATGCGCTTGACGTAGCAAAGTGTTGCTGTTCCTCTATAATTTTACAGGTGGGGCTATCTACTACTCACACAGTTGCAAATTATTTGCAAAGTTTGTTTGGCTTCTTCATGACACTGTGTTTGTGTGTGTGTTTACTGATCAGATCTTGGACGTGCCAGATGGTCACAGAGCACCTGCTCCAGTGCAGAGGTGCAGCAGCGGCTCTCAGAGTGACCTTTCCCCCAGTCTGCTCTCCCCCTCACAGTCACCCTGCCCTGTAGAGGACACCGGTAGGTCCACTGAGGGTGTGCTTGATTTGATGGGAAGACAAAAATGTGCTGCGCTATCGCCGACATTATGAATACTTGTGGCATTTTTAGATTTTTGTATAATTTTTTCCATGTCAGTTTTTAAAATATAAAAACACATAAATCCTCTTGGATGCCTGATTCTGATTATATAGGTTATAATCTATTTATTAACAGAATTAAATAAATGTTATCTTATAAGACTATTATGAGGGAAAAAATTATTTGCAGAGCGTTTCACATGATCATGTCCGATCTGCACAATATTATTGGGTGATTAACAAAACTATACTGAGAGACAACAAGCCAGTTGAATACGTTCATTCTTAAGATTTTGAAGGATCTAGATTTTTTTTTAGCTAAACAATTTGTCAACCACATAATAAATAGGATATTTATTATGATTTTAACTACAATGCTTTTGGAATGTTTAACAAATAGATCTTGCGCTCTGTCTCTCTCTCTCCAACTCTCTCTCTCTCTGTGTGATTTAGGTATGGTAGTGTGTGGCCCACTGGGTCCCACTCCTTCGCCTCCTTTATACGTGATTGACGCACCGTCCTCGTCGCCCCTCCCCAACAAGACCTACGCCTTTCAGAGAGAGCCTCCGGAAGGCTGTGAGAGAGTCCGTGTATGTGAGGAAGCCTTGTGAGTAAATCTCTCTCTCTCCTTTATTTCTGTATTTATTTTCCCACAAGGTGGCATAGCAGTTAGCACTGTGGCTTTGCACCTACAGGCGGCGAGGGTAAGATTCTGGTCTCGGGACCCCCCCCCCCATGCTTGGTGGGTTTCCTCTGGGTACTCTGGTTTCCTCCCACAGTCCAAAGACCTGCAGATTAGGCTAATTGGCGTTCCCAAATTGTCCGCAGAATGCAAGTGTGCCCTGTGATGGGTTATCCTGTCCAGTGTGAACCACGCCTCGTGCCCTAAGTCTCCTGGGATAGGCTCCAGGCCCCCCTCAACTCTGAATACAGGATAAAACAGTATAGACGATGAGTGAGTGAGTGAGGTAAATATATTCCTAATGGTAATCAGGATGTATACCGCAATGCTTTTGCGCATGATTTCTAAGACGTATGTTTGACTTCTAGCCTCATTTTGTCACTATTCCTTTTACACTTCGGCTCCTGTGCAGCCGCTACACAGTCCATCATGACCACACAGTCCAACAGACATAAAGCCACAAAACTCCACTCCCTTTAAGCCAACAGAAGCAAATGATTCCATTAAACCAATCAAAAACAGCTGCTGAACATCAGCAAGTCTTATCAGTAAACTGCTTCGTCCCGGTCAGAGCCGAGGTGGATTTGGAGACGATTCAGTAATGTTAAAGGGTTATGATTTCAGGAAGGAGCTATACACACACACTCACATACACACATTCACACCTAATGTAGTGCAGTCTGGAGTAGGATTTACACCAACTGACGCACATGTTTCTGGAGTGATCTTGCAAAAATGCACACGGTCACAAAACACCACACTGAGAGTAACACGAGCCAAGAAAGGAAAACCGAGAGTCCAGGAATAATAAGGTGGCAACGTTTCCTCTGCGCTCTGCCAACATGGAGCTCACAAATGGAATCTACAGTAGTTGAGGGCAAAGATTAGCTTTTTCACCAGAGTAAACTTGGTTTTGACATAAATGACAGGAAGGGTGTGGGGATATTACAGAAGATATGTGAAGAGGTAGTTGTAAAGGACACACAAGTTTCAAGAGAATATATACAGGGGATAAAACAATCTACACACTCCTGGTAAAAAGCAGGTTCTTTTTAATGTTTTTTTTTTTAATTTGAGAAATTGTGTTAGATCTTTTTCCACCTTAAAGCAACCAACAAAATCCAGGTTAAAATAATAATAATAATAAATAAAAGAACTAACAGAAAATGCGCACATCCTTTTATAATGTGGAAACTGTAATATAGTACATTGTTCCATGTACTGTAGTGTGGTGCTACTGTATAGAACACATACGAAGGATACTGTTAAAATTGTTATAAATGTTATAGCGCTGCCTGTACCATACTAGTAGTACGTACTAAAATATCTAATATGATACAGTATATGTACAAACATACCATATCAGACCAGTTGAACTTGTGATACCCAATATGTACCATGGTATTCACCAAAGTTTTTTTGGCACATATGTACCCATTGAAGTGCCACAGTACCAGTGTTGTCAACTTGGCGACTTTCTTTGCTAAATCTGGCGACTTTCCAAACCCTCGTAGCGACTTTTTTTTTTGGTCAAAAAATGATTAGCGACAAATCTAGGGACGTTTTTGGTGTTATTGGAGACCTTTCAGAACTTTTGGAGACTCGTGAAATGTGAAGGCATGTACTGTTCCGCAGTTATTGTCCTCAACAAGCAACGGGTGCTGCCGTGAACACTCGCAGGTGGTCAGTATCATCGTAGCCTTCCGCAGCAAATCATTCGTCAACATTTGACTTGCAGTCTCGCACTTTCTCAGTCGCCTACGCACCTTATCCACTGTGTGATTTTCTCTCTGTGACAAAAAAATTAAAAAGGTCGAATTGACAAAATCAGCTAAAAAAAATTAGAGCAGTCCTTAACATATTTACTGTCCTGTACTCACGTTTTAGCTGTCCCATGACGTTATTCCTTTCTCCTAGAGTACATGTCCATTACAACTGCAAGCAAATGGGCAATTGTGCAAATTAGGCATTGATGTAATTTAGCGACTTCTAGCGACTTTTAGGACAAACGGTTGCTACTTTCCTTACTGAGGAGTTGGCAACGTTGCACAGGTACTAAGTCCTATAATGCCTACCATGGAAATGTAAGAAATACAACAGTAATACTATGGATTATTATGGTATGTAATTTAGTTTACCAGTGCCAGTCTGTTTTGGCACAAAACCCTGCAGGTCTCTGTAAAGTGTCACTTTCCAGAAAAATGTCACCTTCCGAACACAAGCATGATAACGACTCAAATCCAAGTCAACAAAGGAATGGCTTCATGGCCAAATGATCCATGTTTAGACCCAATCAGAGCCTAGATCTAAATCCTATTGAAAACCTGTGGAAGAGAAGAGGGCTGTGCACTAGAGATCTCCTTGCAGTTTAAAAGATCCAAATTGACTGGTTGGTATAACCATGGCTGGACAAAGCACTGCATACGATTTTACGAAAAGGACATTACAGCTAGGATGTTTAATAACTTTTAGCATTGATGAGTTTTCTGGATAGTTTTCTGGTAGCTTAGGTACCAGAGGTCACAATATAGTGTAAGTGACGGTGTAAACGCTTTTGATTGGACTGCATTTTTGTGTGATCTTGATCTGAAAATAACAAGTCTGTATTTAAAATGTAGTGCAGGTTTTACGGCAATAAAATCTACAGTCAGTAGAAGTAAAAAGTATCACATGCAGAAACTACTCAAGTGAAGTACAGATACATGAAAGAAATATTTAAGTACCGGAATAAAGTATTAAAACTTCCACCTCTGCCTAATACCTAACATACTGGATTTATTTAATCACTCATGTTACTTATGATAAATTGTTATTTTTTTGCTTGTGATGATGAAAGTTAACAGTTATAGTCTTGTTCCTGTTTTAGCACTTGATCATATCTGTATCTGCACAAATCTTTGACTGCAAATGTCCTGTTTTATACCTCCAATATAAAATGTCATCCTCGTGTGATACTCATACATCACCACCAAATAACCAGTACACCAGTACTAATAACCAGTATTTTTATTTTTTTTTCTCCTCTCTTGCCCTGTCTCTAGTTCTCCATGCCATGGTCTTCCCCCTGCTCAGCCCTCTTGCCCCGACCCCAACAAAGTGAACTTCACACCTCACGGAGGCTCTGCCTTCTGCCCCGTCAGTCTTCTGAAGCCCCTTCTTCCTACCATGGACTTGCTGTTTCGTGGTCTGTCGGTCTCACCTGTGACCGGCTGCTCGGGTCAAAACCCCACTCCGTGTCCAACACCATTGCATCCAGTGAGCGGCTACCTGAGCGGGGCCCTCCCAGACTCTAAAACCTCCTCCTTTTAAAAAGATGGTGGATACATGATGGCGAAAAGGAGGATGGTATTGGGGGGTGGGGGGGGGGGGGTGAACTGAGGTTTTGTTCCATCTCATCATAGACCTGACCAAGTAATGGCCTACCAGTAGCCATGTTTACTTTTAGACTGAATCAGGAGACAAGTGAGAACAGCAAAGACAAACTCTTACCAAAGGACAGAAGAAAGAGCTCTGTCACACTCAGGACAAACCATTAGTTTCGTTTGTTAACAGGCCATGTGGTGTATGCAATGCTGAATGCTTTTTATTCTATCTTGGTTGAAATAATGGCTTGGTTCATTTAACTGCTTTTAATAAGGCTCAGTGGATTTTCAGCCTGCATTTACAGAGCATACAGAGACTCCTCGTGATGTCAGCCTTAAATCAAACAAACAAATTACCCCCCATGTATTGGCTTTTCTAAGACAGATGTCGGTTTTGCTTCACTTGGCCCTTTCATGCTGGACTGTGGAGTGGACGACTGAAGAGATCCCTGCAACAGGTTCATTTATTTCAGTCCACTAAATTTGTTTTACACCACAGAGCTGACAGTGCTATTATTTATAACCAAAGGTCTCCCTTGACCTTTAATGCTTCACAGCTTTCACATAGCACGGAAGTGCATTGGAAAAAAAAAAAAAAGCTCTTTTGTTTAATCCGTCAAATTACAAACTGTCAACATAAACTCGTACGGAGTTCAACAGTAAGGTTTATATTGACAGAATAATTTGTGAATCGTTCATTTGAGCATTCACAATGATTTATGAGTTTTTTTTCTTTGTTTTTTTTTTAAACATAAGTATACAAGGATGTCATTGATATTATCCAGAAACAGCTGAAATACAAAGTGCTTTTGAATGAAAAGGTTTGCATTTAGTATTCATCTAAGAAGAAAACCAAGTACTTTGTTTTAAAACTGAAAGTAGAAAAAAAGGCACTGATTTCTTGCATAATACTTTGTATTTTTTTAAACTATATCGTTTATATTCAGAAAGAATATTTTCTTTGGTTTGTCTGTTTTCTAGTTATGAAAAAGATGAACATCTACATTAGAATGTAGCAAATACAAGTGTGTTTGTATTATAGCCTTAAACAGTGGAAATTCAGCTTTATGTTTATTACACAGTATGTTTTTTGTTTGTTTAGGGTGGGGTGGGGGGGTATCTTCAGGAACTCAAATGTCTGTCACCAGTTTTTCAATGGTGAAAGGTTGTCTCATTGGAAAAGTTCGATTTGATTTACAGCAAGCTTTCAGAAGTGAAATGCCTGCTGGTGGTTGCTAGTGTAGTTGACAGATATACCACTAAAGGGTCATTGCATAATTTAATGTCATTGCACAGCAGTATTTATGTTTGTGTGAGTGTGTGTGTGAGAGTGTATTCACACAAAGTAGCAGTGCAAACATTTATGCACGTTTTAGGTTTTTTTATTTTATTTTATATACAGAATTAGTGTAATTTTGTACTTGGAATTTGTCACAGTATCCCAGATCCTCAGGGTAGATTTACTTGGGTTGAGTTTTATCTCAAATGATGTACTGGGTCAAGAAAGTTCCCTAATTTTGAAAATATATAAATGAAAGGTTATCAGGGTGATATGTTCATAATGCAGCTTATCATTGTTCTCTGAAAAGGTACTTTGTAAAGTTGTATCTTTAGGTTTACACATTTCCACCCCTCTTTTATTTGATATTGTTTGTGACATGCAGTAAATCAACAATGTCTTTTCTCCTCGAGATGGACTGCTGCAAGATTGTTAGCTGGTATTATTTTCAGTTCAAGCCATTTTTTTGGGACATAAAAAAGTAAAAACGTTAAGCAAAGTGTTCATCTTTTGTCATAATTTTAATACATTTATAGAACATTTACAGGTTTACAGGATCGAACCTTTGTGGTGTAGTGGTTAGCACCATCCCTATGCACCTCCAGAGTCTGGGTTCGATTCCTGCCTTGGGTCTGTGTGCATGGAGTTTGTGTGTGGTTGGTGGGTTTCCTCCCACAGTCCAAAAAAACACGCAGGGTAGGCTAATTGGCATTCCGAAATTGCCTGTAGTTACAGGATAAAGCAGTATAGATGATGAGTACGTGAGGTTCAAACCTACTGTTTTAATTCAGCTGTAATAACTGTAATGTTTAACTGTAATAACTGGCCACTCATGACTGAGATTAGAATTCCAGACACGTGTTGTTTTGCTTTGGGGCATTGAAACCACGCCCCTTTCCTAATCCCAGGTTTCTGATTCGCTATAGTCATCATGCAGTTTATGTACTTGGACCAATCACAATAATCCACATACAAAGACGTAAAACTTGAAAGCGCACTTGTTCAGGAAGGACCCTCTTAGTGATCACATAGTCGCCTGAATCAGTGTCTGAGTAAAATAATAATTATAGCTCTTTTAAAGCGCATTGCTTAGGAAAAATAACAATAGTAGAATTATGTAGCTTTGTTGAAATGACGTAAAAATTGTACGAAGAGTTTGTGTATTATATTTTTATTGGTGTTAATACATCCTGAATTGATCTTGTCGAGAGTAATAGCCGTAATTTACACCTGCAAATACAGTGACTCAGCGGTTTAGGAGCTGAAATACTAAAACTACTCCATGATAATGATATGATAGGAATAATTCCTGTGCAGTGTTTGTGTTCGCGAGCTCATGAGGGATCAGGCGGATACCGCGGCCACCTAACGGCGGCTTGAGGGTCCCAAAAGGTCCTACAGGTCTGACGCGTTAAATATCAAAACACCCCAGGGCCGAAAGAGCCGGAGAAACGGAGGAGCGAGTGATTATTATTGCTATTGGTTATTATTTTAATCAGCATCCGGACAATTTCAGACACTTTTCCCTGGCGGAAAATGCGGGAAACGTGACCATAAATGTGGTTTAGTACCCAGCTGAGTCTCTGACACAACCGTCGGTTAGTCAAGAAATAATAATAATATCCTGAATAGAAGGTTTATAAACCGTCTTTAACACACACACACCCACACGTGTACACAGTGAGGGTACCGTAGCGCGTCATCATTTAAGGGCTCGTGCCAGCCGGTAGAGTGGAGCAGGACGCGAGCTCGCGCGCTGCGGGAAGTGGAGCCAGCTCGCGCTCGGGCTCGGTGTCGATACCGGGATTAACGCTGCTGAGCGACAGCATGGTGGCGGAGAAAGGCGGCGTGAAAGCGTCGCTCTGGCAGCACGAGAGAGTGCGCTTCATCGTCTGCTTCTGCGGAGTCTTCGTGTGTTACTTTTACTACGGAATTCTCCAGGAGACCATGTGAGTGTGTGTGTTTATACATCAATTGATGGATGTTAACCTTATAAGGCTCACTTTATGCTTCTGAGCATTAGTGATAAAGGTATATATTATACGAGGGGGTATCAGAAAATTTCGAGACTAGTTTTATAACACGCCAGCAGAGGGCAGTAGAAGTCCTCAGTACACAGTAATAGGGAGCTCCGACTTTTATAAGTCAGCGAGCCAAAAGACATGCCAAGGTGGCAGCAACAAAGTTTAAAAGTTTCAACATATATACAAAACAAACATACATTGTTAACACATATAAACATACAGACATTCCAAAAATGCAATTACATAAACAAACATGGACTAAAAGTCAAGCAGATGGGAATTCCAAATGTCAAAAAGAGACAGAGAGAATTATGAACAAAAAAAGAGAGGAGAAAATAAAGAATTCAAAATATATGTATATATGTACTAAAAAAATTAGGAAAAACAATGACGTTGTTGTACAAGAACTGAGTTTAAAAGATCGCTCGGTAAATAAGTTTAACTGTAGCACGCCTTAAATAAGATTTCTACAATGTTCTAGAAACATTTGCTGTGTGAAATGTTCACTGTATCATGAGCTCAGTTTGAAAATGTCAGTTTCTTGGTGTGAGTGAAGCGATTAAAAACATACACATCCACAATGTGACTGGTAAAGGTTTTTTAAAAAATGCACTTATTTACTGAGCGTTCTCTCACTAAATTCTTTTTTGTTGTTGTTTTGTTTCCGTATTGTAATATAGTGTAATTTTAGATTTCTAAATCGCCTTCTCAAGTGACAAACAATAATTAAGAAATTATCTAGCCCCACATACACAAGACTAGATTAAAAAAAGATGTACTTGTTTTACCAAGAAAGAGGAAAGTATAGAGCTTACGACCTTGGTACTCCAAGACTGTATCTCTACTACAGCACGAACAGCTTTCTGTCTAGGTGTTGGTGAATGTATCGCATTTGTGCCTAATAATACATTTCGACAAACAGTACTGTCCAAATGTTTTGATCCAGCCCTCATTACTTCATATAAAGTTACATTTAAAAGATTGCAACAAGTGTTTTAATGTGGTGACAAGATTCACAGTGCCTAAAGATACAAATTTAAAAATGTATTATGTAACCAAGTACACCAGTATACTAGTATTAGATTATCTGTAATTATCTGCACCTGTTTCTTACTGGTTCCTTAAGTTAAATGTTTTTCCTTTGTGCTCGAATGATTCATAGCTCACGATATGGCTCAAGAAACAAAAAACATTCCTTTAAAATTGGGTAGGTACAGGGGCTGGAGGGAAAATGAGAGACGAAAAATCCTTTGAGGAGGTACATAAATAAAATTAAAGTTTGGCTATTTGAAAGCAAAATATGAAGAAATAAGACGTGATCATGATGAAACTCATTTGATAACTTAAGAAAAACAAAGTGGGATCGTAAGAAAATATTGTACTTTTGTTGAGATAAAAAAAAAACTGACTTCCATTACTGATAAATGTTAAGGATTTTTTTAATTCTGTAACAATACAGTTCCAGTCCACTAGTCCAGTCCAGTTTGATATACTTTAAGTGAAGTAAACACTATGTACACACAAACATTTACACACTAATTCAGGAATAATTTCCACCTACTCGTATGCTTTTGGGGAAATGGGAGGAAACCTTAAAACCCAGAGAAACTTGTATAGCAGCTGGGAAACATGAGTAAATTCACGCATAAACATTCAGTCGAGGTGGCAATGCTACGATATTTATGAGAACAGCTCGTCCAATAAAGTCTCTTACATGATCAGTAATCCTGTAATAAGCTGAAGGAAAGAATGTCTGTGAGGAAACGTGGTGTGCCGAGCCAAAATAAACTTTTTACCGGCATGTCTGGGTGTAGCTCTACTTAACCTAAAATAGACAATGGGTTCACTCAGTTCTGTTCAGCAACATGGAGTTCTTGTGTGACTAAACGTAAAGCTGTTTTTTTTTTAAAGGAAGTGTAAAAGTGCTAGGAATGAGCGCACAGGTAGCAATACAAGTGTTTATGAGAGTAGGATATTACACAGCTGAAGAGTTTACAGTGGTGTTCCCGTGCAGGTTAATATACTTTAGTCTAGATGAAGGATTGCGATCCACTGGAAACACTGGAGCAAGGAACGTTAATCAGGTTCAAAAGAAAACAGCACGGGTAGACGGAAACGCAGCTTTAGTGCTCACATTACGTCTTTAATTATGCACAAATACACAAACAAATAAAGTAGCTGTTGTAGACAGGATTTATAACTAGACATAGCACAGAAAAAATAAAGTGACCATAGTAGGGCAAGGTTTAAATAACTAGTACGGTTTCAAACCCACATCCCATGTTTATACAGTATGTAATTTGAGTGCATCAACTACTTTCCTTAAATAGTTGAGTTTACAATTTATGCAAAACCACACCAACCGCCACCTCACAGCTGTCGCTCAGTCTGAAATCCTAATCCTCTAGAGGAAAAGCTGTTGTTCCAGCCTGGCTAGTTGTATCTATGAATTTCCCCAGCTGTTAACCTTTTTTCTTTTTCCTTTCCCTTTACGTGACCGATACGAGCTTGCATTTGGACTATAATGAAATTTATGTTCCTAATTTCGGCTCTGATTCAAATAAATCATCTGAATTTCTGTTTCCGTTTCCAGATATTTGCATATAAGCGTGTTAAACAATTTAGGACGCCTTATTTTCCCACGCACATTCCCAGTGGTTTCAATTACTGTAACAAGTGACCGGTATTTCTCGTTGCTCAGGTGTGCCATGTCAGATTGATTATTTCAATTAACGCTTCACGTAAGCGTTTGATTTTGATTGAGTTTTTGCCTGTGATGACTTGTATTGGTTGTTTAAAAAAAAAAAAAAAAAGTTTGTGGGTGAAAAGTGAGCCACTTTGAAGCTGGAAAAATAAGCGCTGGTGGGTAGGGAGTACAACAATTTATGTTCTTAAAAAAAAAAAAAAAGAACGAAATCGCTGGTAGGCTAACAACCAGATATCAAACAGGATGGTCAAGGCGCACAGCAGTTGGTGATGGATGTGAAGCTCAATCCCACAAGAATGAATAATCGGTGACGTTATCAAGAGCCACTACTGGCCTGGAGTGAAGGAGAAAGAAAGAATCTGCCCAAAATTTTAAACATGCGGGCGAAGATATAATTAAAGTATTGTCACATGTCATGTCCTGGGTGTGTCTGAAATCAGCTGAATAAGCTTTGTTGATGATGCAACTCATGATCATAACAGCCGAACGACTTGAGAAGTCTACAAAAACACACTGTGAAATTTTCCAGAGAAACACCTATCCAGTCTACTATGGAGAGACTTCATCATTGAACAAGGCAATGTCTCCAAAACACAACGAAGGACTTGAAAGTAAGGAATGTTTTAACCGCATCAAATCAATCTCCAGAGCTTAAACCAACTGAGGATGCATTTCACCAACTGAAGAGCAGATTGAAAGGAAAACGCCTTTTTCAATGAAAAACTGAAAGAAGCAGCAGTACAAGTCTGGACTCAAGAAGATACAGATTTTTAAAAACCGAAGATGTCGGTAACCAACCTCTTTTTTTAAATTATTTATTTATTTATTTATTTTTTTGGGGAGGGATTTTCAGATTCTTCTCCTCCTAATTTGCTTTTTCCATTAAGGGCCCCAACCACCAAGGTGTTGAAGGCTACCACATGTTGTCATCCTCTGAGACACGTGACTAACCACGTAGGGACCGGCATAGAGGACAGTGCTACCCTCACAGAAAGGCCTATGAATGACCTGCCTCGCCATGATTAATGCGAGTCCTAGAATACCGCTCATCTCCATCGAGAGAGCTCCACCAGTCACCACTGCAGGCTTTCTGGGTGCGGAAGGCTACAAAAATCACCCCGGGATCCGAACTTGCGATCTCCACATGATGGAGGGATATAAATATCAGGAAATTAATTTCTGCTCCGTCATCTTGTATTAATGTTTGACACTCAAACCCGATAGTCTTTAGTGTATAGCAAAGACGTATTGTAAGGAATGTAACTTACCGTTCCAATACTTTTGGAAGGGGCAGTAAATTCTCATCTATAGAGTGTTTTTTTTCGTACTTACCAGTTTAACACTAACCGAGGACTTTCCCATGTGAGTTCCTTTCATTGTAAGCATTTCAGGATATCTTATTTCACAAGCTCTCTAATGAGCGCGCTCTGTATTATTGTGTTAAAGAAGTTTTGCTGCCTCTCTCTGGTTCTGTAACTGTAACTTCATCCCACAATACCTCTGTTGTATTTCAGCACACGGGGAGACTATGGCCAGGGGGAGAAAAAGGAGAAGTTTCGCTATGCCACTACGCTCGTCTTCATCCAGTGTATCATCAACGCTCTTTTTGCCCGACTCTGTGAGTCTCCCACTTGTATCACTGTTCATTTCTAAACCTCTTTAGCTTTTTCCCCACTCACTAATTTTTTTCCCCTCCTTTTCTTTTCTCATCTTCACTCAGTGATCCAGTTTTTCGAAGGCTCCAAGCCGGATCACACACAGAGCTGGCTCTATGCAGTGTGTGCTCTGTCCTATCTGGGAGCCATGGTGTCCAGTAACTCGGCTCTACAGTATGTCAACTACCCCACCCAGGTCAGTGCACATATTGCATTCTGTCTGTCTCTTTGTCATCCACTGAGATGTGAGATCCATCTTGTTTTTATTTAATGCATAATTTTAAAACTGTGCTAAGGAACAAAAGAGGAAGTACCTAAAGAGACGATGCTTAAATCAGCTGGCCGTTTCAACTGTAATGTGGTTCTTCCCCTAATTCTGGCCACAAAGTAAATAACACATAATTGTATGGAATGTCATTATATCCTGTAGTATTGTGGTCAACTGGAGAATGACCATAAATGGGATATGTTTAAAAAGCGCATATGAATGTTAGGGTCAAGCATCGTTCATCAAACCGTCGACCGTATAGTGGTTTTCTTAATAATATTCACTTTTTGGTTTGATGCACAGTTATTCCCGTTTTTTTTTTTTTTTATTATTACTGCAAGTTACCTTTATAACTTGCCTAAATATTTGTATGGAAATACATTTTGTTCCTCCGTGTCCACCCTCAGCTATTGTGGTCTCTTGTAAACTATTGAGTATCTTATGACTAGGGCTGGGGGACGTGCAAAAATAAATATTATATTACCGTTATTAAAGCCATTTTGACAATTAAGCGATGTCACACACTAATATTTGGTTGGACGGCCTTTTGCTTTTTGCATCTTCGGTGAAATTGTTTCGCTTACACAATGTCACAACATTTATTTACCTCCAGAGTCCCATCAGGCATGGTGGTGTCGTGGTTAGCACTGTTGCCTCGCACCTCCAGGGTCCGGGTTCAATTCCCATCTCTGTATACATGGAAACTCCATGTTCTCCCCATCCTTGGTGGGTGTCCTCCCACAGTCCAAAGACCTGCAGATTAGGTGAATTGGCGTTTCCAAATTGCCCGTAGTGTGTGAATGAGTGTGAGACTGTGGTTATGTGTGTGTACCCTGTGATGGATTGGCACCCTGTCCAGGGTGTACCCTGCTTCGTGCCCTAGGTCTCCTGGGATAAGGTCCCAGCCCCCCAAGACCCTGAATACAGGATAAAGCTGTATAGACAATGAGTGCATCACATTAATTTCTCTCCAAAGTCTTGTATTGATGACGGGAGTCTCCGATCACTGCAGTCTTCTTCAGCAAGTCTCAGTGATTCACAATGGGGATAAGATCAGGATTCTGTCTTGGCCAATGATGTCTCGTGCTTCCTGAATCACTCGTTCATGTTTTGCCCGTGCCATCAGGGCAGGGAAAAAAATCTATTGATGGGCGGGGGTAACTGGTCATTCAGTAAATTCAGGTAGTCGCTGAACGTAGACTTGATAAACAAAAGTAACCCCAGATCATAATACACATGCCCCACTTTTTCTGCTTCTCTCCTTACTCTGATGTGCCCATCACTCTGGAACAGGGTAAATCTGGACTCATCAAACCACATTACATTTTTTCCAATGCTCCACAGTCCATTCTTTATGCTCCTTAGCAAATTGAAGCTTTTTTTATTTTTTATTTTACCAATAAGCCTCACCGATGAGTGGTTTTCCTAAGGCTACACAGCTGTTTAGTCCTCTGTTTAGTTCTCTTTTCATTGTGAGTGTGGAAATGCTCTTGCCTTTTTTTCTTTCTTTTTTTTTTTTAATTATTTGATTTCAACAAATGTTTGTCATCTATGATCATGAGATACGTATGAAAATATTAATGTCTTGTTTTCTTTTTCTAGGTTCTAGGAAAATCTTGTAAACCTATCCCAGGTAAGACATTATTTTTTTTCTTCTTCTTTTTTATTATTATTATTATTATTAGATTTTATAAATCTTATCAAGATTAGTTATAGAATTATAAACTGCTTCTTTAACTGGTTCAGCCCGTTATGTGTCTGGAATGATGTCACCGGACTCTTCCACTTGTATACTATAGGAAGCAGTGTGTTGTGCTGTGTCTGTTGTGTGTATCTCATTTTCTGCTCCATTTGTGATGTTCCTGTCTCTATGGCCTTGTCGTCACAGTCATGATCCTGGGTGTGACCATTCTGAGGAAGAGGTACCCCATGGCGAAATACCTCTGTGTGCTTCTGATCGTCATTGGTGTGGCCCTTTTCCTCTACAAGCCCAACAAAGCCTCGACCTCCACAGACGAACATGTGTTTGGCTTTGGAGAGATGTTACTGGTTAGTTCCTACACTTTTTTTTTTCCTATGACATATTGTCCTCCTAGGCATGTTTACGTCCTAATGCTTATATGTAAACAGTATAATATATGACTGATATCTTCATTTAAGAACCTAAATGATAGAGTAAAGGCAAAGTGAGGCAAATGATGACGTTCTATTTGATCGGAAGAGGTGAAGTGACGAAAGTAGCAGACTGAGGAACGTGGCAGACTCGGGGGTGAGATTGCACATCGGCGTTATGGAGAGCTTGTGCCGCAACACGTTAATTAAATGGGAATGAAAAGCCCAGAATGAAACGAGCTGTTTGCTTCATAAACTTCAGCAGCTTTGATCTGTATATCAACAGGCTTTGGTTCTCTCTCACACTCGCTCAGGATCACTGTCAGGATGAGAGAACTAATTGTTAATATACCTAGCAGAGATGGCCATCAGGTGTGCCAGGTTAATTTGCTCATTCCCCGTGAGACACGCCCACACCTGCCACAGGTGGATAATCTGTTTTTATTATTCACAGTGCTGTTGATTTCTTGACTCAGGAGGCATTGATGAGTTTCCGTAACAGCTCGTTTCTGACTGTAACCTAAATGATGGGTTTAAATTCATGCGTTCATGCACTTTTTTTTTTAAGCTACAGAATTAAACGCTCATTATTATAATAATCTGTTAGTGATATTGGTCATGTCACTCTGTTCATTTGTGTGTTACATTAAAAAAAAAAAAAACTTAGTCAATACGAGGGTTGGAATTTCTGGTGAATGCAGGCATTAAAATCAACTGACATTTACAGAAGAATTCAGCCACAGTAAAACATTTGAATGATGCAAAAATTTTAAAGAAGGCTCAGAACCCGACCGAGGTGGCTCAGAACCCACTGCAGTCGATCCTGAAAACATTCAGCGAGTCGAACACATGATCCTTGAAAATTGACTTGTCACCAACACGTGAAGGAGACGCCTCTGTCTGTGAGAACTGTACACACAATCATTCACAAACACCACTTGCACATTACAAGAACTTGGCGCTATTTCTCTGTAACGTCCTGATTTCTCTTCAAACTATTTCTACATGTTTCGCCCAGGAAAGGAGTTCCTGGGAGGCAGGTGTTTTAGACGTAAACAAGGAAGTTTGATCAATGTTTCGTCATACTGAGAAAACTTTCTCCTTTGAGAAATTGACACTAGGGGCAGGGGTACCTCAGAGGTTAAGGTGTTAATTACTACTGAAACTATTCAAACCCCAGCGCTGTCGAGCTGTCACTGTTGGGTGCTCGAGCAAGAACCGTGTCCAAGATGGCGCCGGTGAGGTCGGCTGCCGTCACGACTGCTCTGACCAACTTTTCTTTGTTTTTGTTTTTTAAGTTAGTTTTCAGTGTTCTAAAATCGGCAAAATCACCACCATGGAGTA
>JAQQZS010000008.1:9371159-9397054 GCA_030068045.1 Platyallabes tihoni | reverse complement strand
ACGTCTGTTTACTACATTGTAACATTTTTCTGACTGGTGCGGACTAAAGCAATCGAACTATAGGTGTGAAAGCACCCCTAGACATTTGTTAAAAGAACACCAGAAGATCGAGGTCACAAGTTTATACCATGCACATTTTTCACGTTTTGAATTCCTGGACAGGAATAAATTTCCGGAAATGCATGCTGATTGGATGTGAAGGAGCAGTTGAGAAGATCCTCCTAAACACGCAGTCCTTTATAGCTTTATATTTTTTAGCTTTTATGTTGACGATATTGCTGTATTTTCTTGAAATGCGTTCTTTAAATATTATAATATTTTATATGTAGCCTAAGGAAGACCTGTACCCCCAAAAAATAATAGTGACGGAAAGTGGAGCTACGCCATTACTACGGTACATAGTAGTTTGACTAGTTAAGGCTCTGGATTACTGATCAGAAGGGGGTTCAAGCCCAGCGCTACTGCTGTTGGGTCCCTTAACCGTCTCTGCTCCAGGGGTGGTGTATCATGTCTAACCCCGTGCACTAACTTCATAACAAGCTCAGATATTTTAAGAAAATAACTTCACTGTGGTGTAAAGTATCTGTGGCAATGGCTTCTTCTTGATTGGAATCTGAATGTTGTACTGATTAAATGGGCTTCATACTCTAGAATTGGTTTAACTCCGGTGAAGATCCAACTCATCATAGATGGGACTGAATTCCTATAACTAGTCATAACATTGAAGGGGGACTTATTTCCTTATCTATGAATGCTAGAAATAAACCAGTGCTAATTGTATTTTAAACCGCTAATATATAATTATTGAGACCCGCCAGCAGTGCAAACCATTTATATATAATTTTTTTTTTTTTTTTTTAATTATATATAATGGTTTGCACTGCTGGCGGGTCTCAATCTCAGCTGATCCCTCAGTTCATTGGTATTGTTTCACTGAAGTCACACTATTCAGTAAAGTGTCTGCATCAAGTGTGGCTGGTACATTCAGTCTACTGTCAGTGGTATTTACAAAATAACAAACAAGTAAAAACATTTCCATGTACTTTTAGTGTAATGTGTGTTTTATTTCCCAGCAGCATCTGTAATGTTTAAGGAATTGAATACACTGACAATTACTCCTAGTTTTACTTTTTATTTATTTTTTGTTATAAAATTCATAAGGATGTATATTGGTGATTTTATTATTATTTTTTAAAAATGTATGATTTTTTTTCTCTTTTTTTTCCTTGCTCTTTCTCGCTGTAGTTGATCCCCCTGTTCATCTTCATTGGAGGTGGCTGTACGATGTCTCTCACTTACCTGGCTAGACTGGCTCTCCGTAACCCTGACGTCAGGTAAGATCAACAGCACCACAGATCCACTATCCTGCAGTGTTTTATTTGTTGATGCATTAAAAGGATGATGCCTTAACTCAATGGAGCACTTTTAAATGACTATGTGTAAAAAAAAAAATAATAAAATAATAATAATAATAATAAATAAATCGCTAAAGCAATTAACTTTCATGTTTGCGCTCTAAATCTACTTGTTTTCCTATCCACATTTTTACCTTTAAGGAGATTGTCACTAAGTGGGAACATTTTAAGAGTTGAAGTAAAACGTTCATCAGTCTCTGTCATGTTAATGAGCAATTTTATATGCTTCCTTTGCTCTAATGAGTTTGGACGGTTGCGTTAGATTGCCTCGTTTTTTTTCCCCTTGCGTTTAAAGGCATTAATGCTCCATTGAGCCTGTTTTTTCAAGTATGCCCTCAATTACTCATTCATCCATTCATTTATCCATCCATTCATCCACAGCTGGGACAAAACAAACAACCCCGAACCCTGGAACAAACTGGGGCCCAACGACCAGTACAAGGTAGGAAGATGGAGGCTTTCAGTGCTTCACACTTTGCCTCCGAATTAAACGGAGGAGCCATCTTTTTAAAATTAGATTAGAGATAAATTATACAGAGTACTTAACACCTTCAAATATTATGAAATCCAGACAGTGTTAAAAAGTTGCAGGTGTTTCATTACGTTTATGTAAGCTGGAAGATAAGACTTGGGGTGTGTGTGTGTTAAGTCTTGCACTGTTGCCATGTTGCTTAAGGGAATCAAATTTAAGAGTTCTGGCAGGAGTGAATGACCGTATCAGAACCCAATCTCCAGCCTTAATGAGTTTAATTCATTAAACCTTGCATTAGCTCATTTTATGCAAGCTCCGTTAGTAGTCACAAATCTAATCAAGCACTCGCCTTAATGTGAATTTGATGCAGAGTTGAGTTAGACACTTAAACAGCGTTCGAAGTTATTGAATTTTCCAAAGATCTCGTTAACAAGGCGGCTTGTTTCTAGATTAGGAATTTAGGAATTCTTTTAATTTGTTATTTTTCTTTGCTTGTTTTTGTCGCTCAGTTATTCGCCGTGAACATGGACTACAGCAAGCTGAAGAAGGATCGTCCTGACTTCTAAGTCCACAGATTTCTGGAGAAGCCTCCATCTCTCGCACTGCTGGACCAAAGACATGAGAAAAATTAAAATAAAGAGAAGCGATCTTTGCATTTTTTTTTTTCCCCCTCCAGCATCCTCAGACCCAACTTGAGGAAAGAGCCTAAACCGCACAATTCTGGCACTTGTCATTTGCCAAGATCGTTTTTATAATTTGTGTACAATTTTTCTGCCTGTGTTTTATTTTTTTCCCTCATTCTATGTGGGTGTCCACTTCAACATAATAAAGGAGGCTTAATCTCCCCTGTACAGAGAACATCACGACTATGGGTCATGCTTTATGTTTGAGTTTGTCGAATCTTTAAAGGTGTCCTCAGTTCCTAAAAGCCGAAGTCAGGCAGAGTCATCCCTCTTAACTAATTAGCTCCAGTCTTGTCATCCTGAATGGCTCCTACCATCATAACCTTTCAAAGAGAGCCAAGTAATGGCTGTCTTCCAGACACTGAATTGTAGACAGACGGACACTCCTGGAGTCCCTGCTGAAGGTTTGTAGTATTCTTAGCTCAGGGAGACGAATTAAAGAAATACCTTCCTCTTCTTCTCCTCCTCCTGTTTTCTGCTGTGGGCTTGCACTTTGGCATGTCTTGACTTCTACACGCTTCTATTATTAAACTCTTGAACCTTGTGCTTCAGGGGGTCTTTCTGATATAATTTTTCAAATGAAAACCAGTCCTGACTAAGGGAAGTGCTTGACTTGGCACTTTTTTTGTTAAATCTGTTGTGCTGTCCAATTACTTACAGTACCCCTGCCACTGCCTCCATAGGGCTTGCCACTCTAATTCTGCCATGTCTGAAATATAAAGGTATATTAAGCTCAATGCTACTGCACTGCCTAGGCACATAAAAAAAATCTCTTTGCTTATTTTACTTTTTTTGGTGACACACTGGTGCACTGGATAGCTTTCATGTCTCTCAGTTCCAGAGTCCCTGGTTTGCTCCTGAGCTCAGGTTTCTGCCAATGGGCTTTCACATGTTCTTAACTCAGTATGTTTACATGACATTGTGTTAGTCCAGCTAAATGTGTTCATCCGACAAGAGCCAGGGTTTTAAAATAAATGTAAAAATGTTAGTCTGGTGTAGGCACAGGGTATAGTGTGTTTCATTTGTACAAAAACTACAGCATGTTTGAAATGTACAGTTCTGTAAAATTGTTCTCACTCTGCTACACATGTGATTTAGTTTGCTGCCAGATAACTTTTCAGTTGTTTTTTTTTTTTTTTGGTCTTTGATGTAATGGGTCAACTAGAAATTCGGTACTAACAGGCTGAACGAGCTATAATCAAAGCTTGACTTAACTGTGCGTGTAAACATACTGACTGAAGGTGCGTTCCAATCGGCCTGAAGTACACTTCACGGGGTGTTGAGCCAAGTTAAGTGTGATTCCAAACCACAGTGAGCGAAAATGTCCAAGTTCAAATGAAACTGCAAACGGTGTAGGGAACGAGTGAACAACAGGTCTTCACTTCACCGGAAAAGGAAATGAAAAATTTCCCATAAGTCTTTGGTAAAAAAAAAATAGAGCTTGAAAAAAAGGATTTATATATTTCTATAAAATTTACATTTTAATTTAACCAAGAAGTCCTTAGTGTTACATAGGCTAGTAGTCTGTTTAAAAAAATAAAAAAAAATCTCCGTTATAAAAATCTTTTATTATTAATAAACAGTGATTTATTTATTTACAAGTTATACATGTTTCAACAGTATGTTTTATAATAAATATTTAATGTCCGTAGTGTTAAATTTTCACAGCAGCAGTGACGGGTTACCATGGTAACGTGTGGAGGAAGTGATGCCTGCACTGGTTGGTAACTTCACAGGGTGTCCTGAATGGTGGAGTTTTGTCGAGGGACGTTTCCTTCAACGATATTTCGTTCAAACAGAGGAGGGATTAGGGAGTGTAGAACCCTGTGAAGTACACTACGTAATGGAACGCAGCTTGAGAATTCCCTCCAAGTTCACCAGTTTAAGGGGGGAGTACTGTACAGTTCACCTCTCCCAAATGAAGCGGACAAGGAGGGGGGCTAAATCATGTCAGTGACACCTGACTTTCTTACAAATAATGCACATTTCATTCAAAATATTATAAACACAGACCAATAATTTGCACTTTTTTCATTTATTTAATCGTGTGAAATGGCTAATAAAAATAGGTAATAAAAAATTATTATGCTGTGGAGGTGAATTGGTTTAGTCTTGACTTCTGGTCGTGAGTGACAGCGTTGGGGGAATTCTGTTGAATGTCGAATCGTCGATTATAAAGTAAACACAGCGATGGAGAGAAAAAGGCCAAAGCTGTCAGGGGCCCAATTTTGTAAAAAAAGAAAAGAAGATGCAGAGAAACGGGCAAAAGATAAAGGTATTCACCAATGTTCTCTCTGTATGATTAAGGTATTCATGTCATTATGTTAATTAGTGGTATAACGTTAACTCTTAATTGTTAGCCTTCTTGCTTATGATGCTTGCTATCCTTACCTTGAAAAAAAAAACACAATAAAAGCCTAATAGACAATCCATCACAGAAATTCTAATGGTTTTTATTAAATACCATAATGAACCATTAACTTTTACCAGTGAAACTATTATAAAATGCCTTATTGTAGTGTGTTTTGGGCACTTTTCCAATAGGATTTACCATCACACCCACCAATAGAATCAATCAATCAAATACCAGCAGACATCGCAAGTACAGTTATTTATTTCCATTGTTTATGTTAATTTTGGCTATAGCCAATATATTTACCATATATTTATAGTATACTGTAAATAGCCAGTGTAATTTACATATGTGTAGATAGTTTAAAAGACATTTTCCATTTGCTATAACTTTGTTCTTAAATAATATTTGTTTGTACAGAGTATATTTAAGTTATGAGTATTTTTTATTTATTTATTTTTTGCAAAAAGTGGTCTGTTACAGAACGACATTGTAGTATTACTACAGTACATGTGGTGTGTACAAAAAGTTTTGTCATGTTTTTTTTTTTTTCTCGGTGGTCGCTTGGGGGCGCCGGGAGGGAGTCTCGCCCGGGGAGCAATTCAGTGTAGAACCGCCACTGACTGTAGTTTAATGAAAAGAGCAAGCACCTGATGTACAACTATTAGATAAATACATTCCCAAAAAAGTTGGCTCAAATGGATCTGTATTTGTTGAATATATAATATAGTATAATCCACGCTTTTCATCTTAATCATAAAGTTCTTTTTAGTGAGCATTAATATCTATTTTGTACAGTCTGCCATTTTGGTGGTTTCTCAGGGCAGGTTTTTTCCCCCCTATCCTACAAATGAATGCACAGGAAATTAAAGATAATGGGTATGCTATAAAACAATGCTGTATCGAGTGTGTGTGTGTGTGTGTGTACACTGAGTCTTTAACTATAGGACCATGAGCCAAGCTCTTCTAGATGGTTAACTGTTCACATTCCACATAAAAATGGAAGATTGAGCAATGAATAAAACATTGAGGTATGCTGTAATAGGAAAATGATCAACGTGGTCAAATACCACCAAGCCATGTACACTTTTATTTGTCTTATATCTCAGCAATTTTTAGAAGGCTTAAACATCTTTGAGATTTAGTCATCATACCAACAGCTGGATATTTTTCTTTGTTAAAGAACAGCACATCTGTTGGATTAAGTGGAACAGCTGCCATTCAAATCCCTGTGTAATATAGGACGATGATAATATTTTAGAGCCAGCACATTAATATGATTTTTTTTTTTCATTGTCAAACTTAGCCAGCACCAGCATTCAGATTCAAGTGTGAAAAGAATTTTCAACATCACTGTAGCGTAAGTGCTAATCCCGGTACCTGAAATATGTTTTAGTTCCTTTATGCGCTGAGTTTAAAATGGATCAACAGCACTATTCTCTTAATTCTGTTAAAAGTCCTGTTTTATATAAGGGTTGTTATGTAGACTTTGCTACATTAAAAAAAAAAAAAAAACAATTTCCGTAGGAGTCGCAAAGACCTGATTAAAAAAAACAACAAGTATCTCTTTAACTGAATCCCCTTTCATAGGAATGACATTTTTCCTGTGGTAAATGTCACTCGGTCGCGCTTGGTTTCTCTCAGACAAGCTCGTGCGTGGCGGAGGATGAGAAGCTTATGTGACGCCACCAAATGTCAAGAAGACCTTCACGCTTTAGAGACTTCACCCGGGCTCCCAAAGGTTATTAGCCTACTTGTTTTCATCGCTAATGAAATGAAAGAATAGAGATTTTTATCTTGAGAGGAGAAAATGTTTTTCTTTTTTTTTTTTAGATGCTTATAGGCTCCAAAGAATGTTGAGTATCTGACTGAAAGGATGTCTGACTTAATAGAGCTGAAATATCCGAAAGGTTGGCAAACCCAAGATTCTCTTTATTATTACTTTTCAGCTTTAAAACTGATACGAAATCCTTTTTTCCCCCCTTTAAGCAAAACACTATTCGATGATCTCCTGGGTAATTGTCTTGTCTTGTACAGTCTTTTAAAACTCACACATGCCCGGTCTGAATTGACAGCTGTGAGGTTCCAGGTTGCCAAAAAAAAAAAAAAAACAGTAGCGACTGGCTGTGACCACTTCGAGAGGTCAGTCAGGGTGAGTGTGCCTGACCTCTTATCACCACCTGAGGATTGTGGGCTTTCTGTCATGGTGAAGGCAGTCCTGATGAGAAAAATAATGAGAGCATGAGGAGGACAGAGGGGCAGAAGTGCCACAAATGGCCTCCTGCAGGTCACCAGATGATCGATGAGGTGTGAAATGTGCACACACACACACACTCACCAAAACCTATACAGGAGGGAGGACTTTTAGTAACCGTGCTGTGTCCCCATACTGTAGGTAATTGCTTTCTCTCTCTCTGTCTCTCTCTCTCTTTATCCTGCATGCCATATAGGTAGATGCATCAATAAGAAGGATCTATATCCATTTATCTGGACATGTTATGACAGCTCCGGGTCCATGAGAGGAGGATGGGAGCTAGATTAAATATTTAAAAGAGTCAACCTGAACCAGAATCAAGCGCACTGCAGCTGTCAGTCAAGAATGACATTACACAGACGGGGGTGGCGAGACATACACTGGTGTTTTATATCAGTTTTAGTGCTGTGAAGACATTTCTGTGGCCATGATTTCAGTCCATGCTGTCTTTCAAAAAGCACTGGAACAGTCACGTTTTACACCGTACCCAGACATATACAAGGGCCCGTACCGAAAATAATGCATAAGTGAGCATGACTGACATCGGTTGTTCAAATGGCACATGTTGGTAGAGTAAGTCTTCCTCTATAGTTGCTCTTCTTCCGGCATTGAGTTCTCGGCAAACGTCGACTGCAAGGCTGTCTGACATCTACAGGATGTATCACCATTGACAAGAGACATCGTGCACAGATGGATGATGAAGTTTAAAGAAGGGAAAAGCAGCACCCAAGACAAACCACGCAGTGTCAGACCATCAGTCTGATGCAAAAGTCAGTACAAACGCTGCAAACCTGAAACCCTTTAAATAGGATTCCAGGAGTTGGGTTCGATGATGGTTAAAATGAATTGCTTGTGATGGAGACTAGTACGTTTTCATAGAGCTCCGGTTCCCAAACACTGGGTCGTAACCCACAGGTGGGTTGCAGAAGAGTTTTTTGGGGGTCGTCGTTGTCACAATTTACTTCCACAGTACACCTTTGATTCACATGGGGGAGCTAGTTCGTTTTATACCACTGTCACAATTTCGGTCTGCAGTTAGAGTGAGGGTAGAGGAAATTAAAAAAATAAAAGCAGTCTTTAAAACTTTGCTTATACAGTAAATGGTGTTATTTGTTATAATTTCTAAATGATTAGTTTTACTCTGTGTCAATAAGACGCGCATGAAGTTGTAATTCATCATATTGCAGAAATGGCTTGTTTACCATTCAAGGTAATAAAGTGGTGTGTAAATGGCGATAATGATCAGTAACATTTATTTATGCACTTAAATTTTTTTCATATTATTTGTAAATAATGACTATTAAGAACTGGGTCGTGATCTTTTTCATTTGTAAGACGTTGACCTCTCAGTGGGAAACAAACATACGAAAACCACTGGTATAGAGGAATAGTTATTCTACCAACGTGCAATTTGAATGACCTATGTTATGCCCAGCGACATGGTGGCTTAGTGGTTAGCACTGTCGCCTCGCACCTCCAGGGTCCAGGTTTGATTCACGCCTCTGTGTGCATGGAGATTGTATTTTCTCCCCGTTCTTGGTGAGTCTCCTCCCACAGTCCAAAGACTTGCAGATTAGGTTAATTGGCGTTCTTGAATCGCTTGTAGTGTGTGCCTGTGCCCTGCGATGGATTGGCCCACTGTATACAGGATTAAGCAGTATATACGATGAGTGAGTGATGTTATGCCCAACTCTGCATTACGTTCAGTACCAGTCAATATTTTAGACACACCTTCTAATTCTTGATTTTTCTTTCTTTCTTTTAATACTGAAGGCGTCCAAATTATACAATAATCTCCTCTGAACAGTTGATATTGAGGTGTATCTGCTACTCGTGATCTGTAAAGACTTCATAACGGCTCTAATCCGAGATGTTGTTTGTTAATTGGTGGTTTCTGAGGCTGGTAACTCTAAATGAATGTTTCCTCTACAGCAGAGGTGAGTTTTGGTCTTGCTCTGCTGGGACGTGCTTCATGAGAGCCAGTTTCATTATGGTGCTTGATGGGTTTTGTAAATGCACTTGACAACACTGTTCTCGCATGAACTATTCCAGAACAGCTGGCCTTTGAGTCTTAAAATAACAACTGACTTTTTGTTGTTAATTAATTGATTAATGCCATGTGTGTTATTTCATAGTATTGAGAAGACCAAGAATGTAGAAAACAAAAGACTAAGTGTCAATTGCTAAACAGATGACCGACCAATCTTTCAGAAGAGAACATACTCGATGCCAAATACCTTAAATCATCAACTGTGAACAACAGGCACTAAATATGACTATATTTATGTGAGGCATAATACACAACGGGGCATGCTTGTGCAGATAAATAATCAACACCGGAGTGGTGACAGTATTTTACATTAACTGTACTGTATGTTCCCAAGTGTTTTATTCCTTTTATAGTCCATTAATTCACCACTACTATTAATTCTAAAATAATATTTACTTTACATATTCTATCAATTTCTACTTTATATAGAACTATATATAGAACTTTATATAGAACTATATAAAAAGTTTATGTTATCTTAGTGAGAAACTTGATGCTGAAACTCAAGCTGTCCGTCCTTAAGAATGACATTTAAGAGATCATGGGTGCACCAAATTTGGGGCAACTCTATGGAGAGCTGTAGCTTCTATATGATTTCGGCAAATCAACTGAACATTCATTATCAGCAGTAATTAGAGCCGTCTACTCTAACCTCATGTTTGCTTTTTAAGAACTCCATCAATATTAGATGTTATAGCGACGTTTCCTCTTTTCTGACTACGGTATACTTTAATATCTTTAAAGTAGTTTGTTCACCTTAAGAATGTTCCGCGGAGGATATTAAGAGAGTATGCCTGTGTGTTTGGTTCAGGGCTCAGTGTTCTCTCGGTTTAAGGCTGCAATGTTGGCTTTGGATTATTCAAGCTCTCAGAATAGCAAGCTCTTCTACAAGTGAGTGGATGGGCAAATATTAGCTGTGTGGAACATGCTTAGGCACTTCGTTTTTTTCTCTCTTCTTTTTCTTCTTTTTTTTTTCTTTTTCATTTCATTAGACTTTGCCAAAGTTTCAGTAACCACTTATTATAAGGACTTATCTGACTTGAAGATGTCACTGTGATTTGTGCTCTATCCACATGGATGAATTGGATGGACAGACAGACAGACACTCACTCATTCTTCAACTGTTCCCGGGGCCAAGTGTTCTCGGAAACGCTTCCCGGACCCCAGTGTGAAAGCGCCCTTACTTACTTACTTTATTGATCCAGAAAGGAAATTTTAAATGATGCCAAACACTGTCAAACAGTAGGTCCCAGGTTCAAACCCCACCACCAAGTTGCCACTGTTAGGCCCTTGATCAAGGCCCTTAACCTTCTCATTTATAATGAGATAAAAATGTAATAAGAGCTCTGAATAAGGGCATCTTAGGCATACACATGAGTGAATATATAGTGTTTAACTATATGTATCACTTTGCATCACATCTTTAATTACCCCAACAGGTCAAAGTGGGTCGGTACTGTCCATAGTACTGAAAACAGGAACGAGCAACTGCCTGCCAAAACCCACATTTAAAACTAGTCACAAATTATTTTCAGCATGAGATCACATCTAATAACATTATGTCTTAAACAGCACTTTGTCTACTTAGTAACTGCTTCTAAGTCGTTCCAAATCACCTCTGAACTGTCCATGGTGTTCTGTTCATGGCTAACGTGAGCTCCAAAGCTAAATAGCACCTAACGCAAGGCTGAATCCCAAATCTCTCTCTAACGCATAATCAAGAGCACTACTTGGTGTGTGTTCCAAGGGATCATACACCCTACATAGCGCACATTCCATTTAGCGCTTTTGGGGTTCAACCACAGTACCCAGAAGTTAGCTGATATTGTAAAGCGTAATAAGTGGAAATATAAAGTAAATCTCATGAGTTTATCAGGACTGTCCATGGTTTATTCTCCTCACCTTTTGGCTTAATAGCAGCGATAAGAATTTAAAACTACTTTGACCGTTGTTATTTACTCCTCCAGTCGCAGAAGGCTATGTGTTGGCGGAGCAAAATAACTGGTTAAATAAAGAAACAAATCATAATCTATTGATAATAAATAGTGTTTGTAGACCGGTTGTATAAAAGCAATATCACACTTTAGGTGGTACTGTTGTGCTGAATATCAGCACAGCTTAGATATCTTTTAAGCTTAGATATCTTTTAACACACCCCCGTGCGTTCCACCACATTACAGCCGTGCTGATATTTCAGTACAATGGCTCAACCTCAAGTGCGATATTGTTACATATTGTTTTGCTTTATGAACAGTGACAGAAATTACTTGATCATTTTTCATGTTCAGGACAGGATTACATTGATGTTACATTTGAGCATTTGCCCTTATCTTATCTTATTATTTATTTATTTTTTTACAGCTGAACAATTGGGTCTCAACAGTGGCAACTTGGTGGCGCTGGGGTTTAAACTCGTGACTCAATGAACCTGTGACCTTCCGATTTGTAGTCCAATGCCTTAACCACTGAACCACCCCTGAGCCCCACCTGACCCCATCAGTCAGTTTTGGATTTAAGGGTTTTGATGGCAATTATTTCTTGACACTTTGAAATAAATGTTGAGTTTGTGAATATGAAACTTCGTGAAAAGTTTACTGCTATGCATATAGTACATTTAATATGTTTGTATCATTTCTGGGTGAAAAAAAAAAAGAAACACATCTTCATTTTGAGTCAAGTAGGTTTTTGTCATTCTATATATAGTTGAAATTAACATAATTACTTCCATCAGACTAGATGTGTTAAGACAAGTGCATTGAAAAAAGGAGACTCGACTCTATGCGCATTTGTGTGTATAAGGAATGTGCATTTCTATAGATGATGTCTTGCTAAAAAGGTTAATTTCTCCTATGGACACTTTTAAGACCTGGTTTATATTTGTTTAGTTCTTCAAATATCCATATCTGATTTACATTTTAACCACAAAGTGGGTGTGCTGTGGATATGAACAGTACCACTAGAAAACCATTTGAAAATAAACTCAAAGGTAAAATGCCAGCTCTACAATATCAGCATGCCAAGGAATAAACACTGTAAATGCCTGGCCCATCCTTATTATAAAATTTGTAATGAGATTCATCATTTCTTTTCCATTTCTTGTTGCTGAGAGTGACCTGAGATGAGCCAGGGATGATGTCTTGCCTGGCATCGCTCAGTGGTGTTGGCCAGTAGAGTCAAGTGCCATGTGGGAATGCTGGCTTCTGATTGGATTATGAGCAGAGCAAGCGTGCAAGTGATTGGGTTATGCACCAGGCGCAGCTTACACATGATTGGGTTAGGGTGATTGATGGGCTTGAGTGTTGACAGCACCGATTGCTGCTAACCCGTCTCTCTCTCTCTCTAGCCAGCTGTCTGTCTATCTATCTGTCTAACCCTTAGGAAATGTTAGAAGCCTTTCTTAGAGGAGCTCATGATGGTTCATATTATTTACATGTTTAAACTCAAATATTTTTGGACACAAAAGGAAAAAGTACCTGTATTTTATTTTTAGTATGTGTACAAAACAAGTTGAAAATATGGCGCTTCTACTTGAATCCCCCCAAAGGTACCACCGTTTAAAAATTTTTTCACTGATGTAAAAATGATACATAAAGTTTTTAAAGAAATTTGAGGTTTAGTCATTCCTCAACTGGAGGATCGTGCTTTGAGTTATTTAGACGTTCCTTGATGGTTCAAAGTAAAATCCCGACAACAGACAGTTTTCCTATCAGAAAGGGTTCAATGTATGACCCTCTAAATAATCTATACCATTGTTTTTTTCAACTGGCTGGTATGGTTTATCTGGGAAGGTCCATGCGGTGTGTGCATTAGGTTCTTCAGTAACAAAGTCTTGTCCACACATACATGGAGTTTTCAGTAATTTTTGGTCTTCTGTCAACATGCAAACTCTGTTTAAGGTCTGTGTAACCCCTTCCTGGATGAAGATCTTTAGAAACAACGTTTTGATGTGACGGGCAAAACAGTGCTTTGGGCTTGTAGAAGCTTGCATCTTCTCCACCCCATTTTCTGTGTTTGATGTCAAAGTGCAACATACTTAGTGAGAATTTCAGGCTTCTAAATGACCAACATGGCTTTACAGTCAGGGTTGTATTGTTTCAAACTCATAGGAGTGTAATGTGCATGGAGGAAAGTGCTGTCTGCCCTCTTTTGCATACATTTGCATACATCTGAGCCCACAGATTGCGATTGTCTAGTCTGACTTTAGTGGACAGGGAGGCGAGTAACACCCAGACGGCATGACCAGTTTTGC
The DNA here is from genome assembly GCA_030068045.1 of Platyallabes tihoni. Taxonomy (NCBI): domain Eukaryota; kingdom Metazoa; phylum Chordata; class Actinopteri; order Siluriformes; family Clariidae; genus Platyallabes; species Platyallabes tihoni. The sequence continues at coordinate 9,383,578 of JAQQZS010000008.1, read as the reverse complement.
TTCCTTGATTCGTCCTTGGCTATGATCGCTTGTGTCACCATTGGGAATTTGAACATGCAAACTCCTAGCAGAAGGCTGAATGCTTTTCTGTTGGGCCAGTTGACAACAAGGCATATTATCCAGCAGTTATTTCCGAGCAAGCGATCTGATTGGATGAGAGGCATTCCTGATAATGAGTGATGATAATAAACGATAACGGCACTGGGATGTTTAACTATCTGTATCACTCCACCTCACAGATGTTCTAACAGATGTTAATTACGGTGCACCATGGGTGAAGGGTGGAGAGTATCTGCCTGCCAAAACCCATTCAACATCAGTCCCAGAAGCCTTTCAGCAAGCTGATAACTTCTACATCATTTTAACCAACACTTTGTCTCCTTAATGATTACCTTAAAGTTGTTCCAAATGGTTTATTCTTCTACCTTCTGGCTGCATGGTACTGGTAAGAATTTAATTTCACCGCTAATCGATGGTTGCCAGCTCCGCCAGTCGCGGTTAGTTAGTTTCGCCAGTTGTAGAAGGTGGAGCAAAAACTGGGTAAGTAAATAAATGAACAAATTATAATCTGCTGATAATTAATGGTGTTTGTGGAACCGTTGTATAAAAGCAATATCGCACTCAAGGTCATGCTATCGTGCTGACCCTCGTCCCTAAGACCAAGGATCACAGCTGTGCTGATATTCAGTACAACAGCACAACCTTGAGTGTGATATTGCTTGTACAGAACATGTACTCCAGCACCAGGCCAGTTACAATATATATAGTTATAACATTTAAGGAAATCTTGAAGACTTTATGTATTCTGGTGATGTACCTATTCTCTCTCTCTCTCTTTTTCTCTCGCTTGCTGTATCTCTCTAATAAACACCTGCACACACACACACACACACACACACACACTCAGAGAAAGGTCAGCTGTATCCCAGTAGTTTGGTGTGAAATATTAGTTGCTGAGGTCTCTATACAAATTCCACGTTAATAGCTGCCGGGAGAGGCAGTGCTGCAGTCCAGAGCTCAGGGAGGGAGGGAGATGATGTCAGTCCTGGGTCTACACTCATGATTCATTCATTGTACAGATTTGTTGCACATCCCTGAAAAAAAGAAAGAAAAAAAAAAGTGTGAATTCTGTCATTTTACTTCATTCCAGCGGGTGGACTGGCGGCGATACCCAGCGAGCCTCTGAAGCGAACATACTGTGGGAGTTAAACAGGGTTAAATTTCTCTTTGCTCTCTTAGAGCAACACAATAAACACACCCCTGCCTTCTTATCTGTCCCAGCATCTGTGCTGGTGTTGATTGAAATCTCATCTCCTCCCCACCACACCATTCCCCGCTTCTGTTCTTCATGCACAGTGGCACGCGAAAAAGCAGGTCAAAATTTAAATAGCTGAAAATAGAACATCTGGCAGGGGCCTGTCGCTCAGCAGCGCGTAATGAAATATGGAAATGCAGGAGGGTGGTGGGGAGGGGGCGCTCTTCAAAGAACGCTGGAGCTTCTGCACGCCTGGCGCTCCCTTTTCACGGGCATTCCGCCTCATCGTCCGCACCGCTTTCTCGCCGCGCGTGCCTGGCATCCAGGTGCCACGCTCTTTTGGCGTCGCCAGCTCGTTAGTGCCTGCAGGCTGGCAGAGCCGGCAGCTGGCATCATTAAACTTCAAACTCCACGCTGCCGACCCGGGGTGCCACGGCACCAGGCTGAGCCCGCCTGCTTATCCCATGCTGCCAGCAGCTGATTAGCGTCATGCTAATACAACTACAACCCTGCCACCTAAAATTTCGAGCTTCCTTCAGACACAACCTTCTTGTCATTATCTGAATTTATATCTTTTAAATATATATATATATATCCACAACAGGATGATCTCCATCTTTGCCATGCCTTTAAATATATGTTAATGTGTTAATTTCTTTATTGTTCTCCCAATATGATGGATCTGTCTCACACACACACACACACACACACACACACACATGCAGTCTCATATTTTTCTTTTTTTTTTTTCCCCCCAAGTTGACTGAGTGGCTCGCTCGTTGGCTGCTTCTGCCGAGCGACTCCCTGTGTGTGTAATTAAGTCGTGAGTGATAACAGTTCAATTATTTGCCCAAACGCGTCTCTGTGGATTCATTACACACTCGCTGATGATGGAGAGTCCCCAGATGCACTGCACAGAGGGGAAATAGGAGGAAGAAAGAAAGAGAGAGAGAGAGAGAGAGAGAGGAAAAAAAAAACCCACAATGAATCATTGTAGACATTATAGCTTAACTTTTTCTCCCGTGATCTCAGTTCACAAAGTGCCCGGGTTACCAGACTGAGTGAAAGAGAGCGGTGCCAACTGAATGGCATTTGGCTTTAGAGAGATGTAAACAAGAAGTCTAACAGCCTGTTTGACTCTAATCCACATGGCACTGATGGTGCCTGAAGACTCCACAATATTTCTTGTCATTCCACAGTGGACTGTTTCTTGTTTATTGAAATGTTGTCAGAGCTTCTAACATGAGTTTTGGCGCCGACTTTCTCACCAGTGCCTTGAGCTTTAAAATTTAATTTCTGTGGCACTTAAAATTAACCTGGGTTTTGGCTCCTGTCTTCATGTACTGTATGCAGCGCAGACCACTGAACTCATTTTTAACTTTTCATGCTCAAAAACTGACACAATCCGTACATTTGACTGGGCACAGGTTTGACACTGAATGCCCTTCCTGACCCAACCCTCTCATTTTTTCATCCAGGCTTGGAACCGGCACTAACCCAGTGGCTGGGTTTGAGGCACTGCCAGGAATCGACCCCAGGTCTCCTGAATGCCAGGTGAGAAGCCTATCACTGCATCTCTGACATGGGTGCAGCTTTTTTTTTTTCAATTTCTTGAGAAACTCGAGTCGAATTCCTTGCTCATACATTTGCCCTACCCGTTTGCCCCAATATGGAGCCTGACTCTTTCAGACAGCTTGGGTGATAGAAAAACAGGCCAAAAAACTGCATTACTTAGGTGTTTAATATTTTTGGTGTGTTGATTTTGGCCGGCACAGGTACAGATAAGACCAAGGGCACACAACCTTGTTTGAAAATTTCTTTTGAGATTATGCACTGCACTCATATTGTTAAGGTGTATTCATTATCTCGCATAATGGCGTCATCCTGTTCAGGTTTGTTGTACAGCGCTGTGCAAAAGTCTTGAGCCACCACGCATTTCTTCATATGTTTTAAAAAATTTTTTTTGGATTTTTCCCCGATTTTCTCCATAATTTAGTCGTGTCCAACTCCTCCCTGTCACTAAGGGCGCTCCACATTAAGGCTACTACTACCACTCAGTTGGGAGGGCTTTTCCTCTGAACCACGTGACGCCAGCCGACCGCATCTTTTCGAACTGCTCACTCACGCACCGTTGGGGTCGGTGTAACACACTCGGAGGACAACACTATCCGCTCCTTCCGCTTGCGTGAGCTCAAAGACGCCCCTGATTGGCTGTAGAGCCGTGATTAATGTGGGAGTACTATGTACCTCTCATCCCTCCCCTCTGAGAGAGCTCTGCCAATCAATGTGAGAGGTTACAGCATCACCCGGGAACCGAACCAGCGATCTCCGGATGATAGGGCGAGCACTTTACCACTGCGCCACTCGGAGGCCCCTCATTTCTTCATATTAAATTTATTTTAAAATGTTATATTGTAAAAGCGCCTAAAGATACATCGGTTGTTTATGTAATGACCTCAGCACCAACCTCATTTCCTCTCTCATCTGTTCCAGTCACTCAGCATTCAGTAAGCATCACTGGCCTGATCATCTGCCATCATCTGCTCCTGTTTCTCATGCCGTAAGTTACTGTAGATGGTTGTTTAGATGGAGTGAAAATGAAAGCCAAAAAAGTCCTTCAGGAAGCCTGGAGAACGATTCCTCAAGACTAAAAAAGATTTTTTTTCAAATACCAGGAAGTGTGGGAGCAAAACCCAGACACTATCCTAGGACTACTGGAACCCATTATATACATTTACACCAAGCGATTTAGACTCATCAATCCATCTACCAGTACTGTATGTTTAGGCTGATGGAGTAACCTCGTAACAGTCTTGCAGTTCATTCTGAATGATTAAAGAGGGTATGTCGCATTACTATTGTCACAGTGAGCAACACAGTAGAAAGTAGTGAAGAAGTGATAGCATTTTTAGGTATACAGATACTGTAGGTAAGTTTTGGTCTTGCCTTCCTGGGAAGGTCCTCATGAGATCCAGTCTCATCATGGTGCTTGATGGGTTTTGCAAATGCACTTGACACAATACTGTTCTCACAAGAACTATTCCAGAACAGCTGACATTTTTGTCTTAAAATAACAACTGTTTCCAAACTTTCAGATTTGCGCCATTGTGAAGGCTTTACAGAGTGTAAGTAGCAGACATATCCTAATATCACCTATTTAAAGAAGATTATTGCATATTTTGGATGCTGTCAGCATGTAGAAAGAAATGACGAGTGGTATATATCTTTCTTTCACATGCATTGAGAGGTGGACTTGCTGTAGAAAGTGTTTCAGATCATTGTCCTGCTGCATTACCCAAGTGCGCTTGAGCTTGAATCACAAACTGATGGATGAATTCATGATTCCTTCAATTAGCGACACCCCCTCCAGGTCTTGAAGATACAAAGCAGTGACAGACCATTATGCTACCACCACCATGTTTGACTGATGTTCTTTTTATGAAACGCTGTGTTAGTTGTACGGGACGCACACCTTTCAAAAAGTACAACTTTTGTCTCATTGGTCCACAGAATATTTTTTCCAAAAGGTGTAAACCAATATAATTTTTGGAAAATGTTAGATGAGCCTTTGTGTACTTTTTGGTCAGCAGTGGCCTGTTGCTTTGGAACTCTACCATGGATGCCATTTTTGCCCCCAGTCTCTTTCCTATTATTGAATCATGAACACTGACATTAACTGGGGCAAGTCAGGCCTGCAGTTCTTAAGATGTTGTTCTGGGTTCTTTTATGAGATCCTGGATGAGTCATCATTGTGCTCTTAGAGCAATTTTTTGTAGGGCCGGGCCCTCCTGGAAAGGTTCACCAGTGCTCCAAGTTTTCGGATAATCAATGGATAATGGCTCTCACCATGGTTCCTACAATTCTGTACTTAGATTTTGATTTCTGCCAACCCTGTCATTACCAGTCCTCCTCTCTGTGAATCAGTTTTAGTAAAGAGTTTAAGTCTAGACATTTAGAACATTTAACACTAGCTGTCGTCACACTGCCTCTCATAATAAGCTGGTCGTCGCCCTCAGAGTATTCCTTGTTATATTTCGGAGAGTTGTTATTAAGATGTATTCCTACTGCTTAATAGGTTGACTCTGTATATCATGCAGAGTCTCACAGACAGTTGGGCCAAACTCTGGCAGCCTCAGAAGACCTTTACGCTGGGCATTGTCGAAAAAACAGCGGAGCAATTTGAGCCAAAATGGCAGCGTATCCTCTTTTATCATCAAAAATTGTTTCGCAAGGGGAAAGCGATATTTGGCCGCAGTAGTGGTTATAGAGGAATAAAACATGCTGTGACAGAAACAGTTGCAGTCAAGACCATGCTATTCCTATTTTACGTGACAGCAGAGGATCGCGTAATGCGCCACTACGAGTCCAGAGGGAGCCGTAATGACAGACATAAGGAGAAAAGATGAACTTTTGTTGCTGTTGTAGGAGAAAATGGTCTTTGACCTAACTCATACTGGATGGTAATGAGCGCCTGCACACCAATGACTAGAACGGAATTGACTTTAAATCTTCGCTGACAAGACGCAGTTATAGGAATCCACTTCTGATGTTTCTTTCACACGTCTCTAATTGGTGTGGACGTGGACATTAACAGCGAGAACGTGGATGTCATGGGGTTAAGAATAAGTGCGATAAATCAACATTTACACCATCATTAAGCCACCCGCAGACACATCCATAGCGTTAAACCAAGTCAATACAACATGTTACCCTGTTGACTTTTTAACCCGGAGGTCATCCAATACAGGATCAGTTTCAGGAGCAGGCTATAACCTTTTGTGAATATCACTCTGATGTTCTTGCTTACATACGAGTCTCAAGAGACAAGAGAATACCATTTGAACAGTTTTTTATGTTTAGTTATGTTTAAAGAAAAAAACAACAACAAAAAAATTGCATGTTCTTCCCATGATTGGCAAGAAACTGTATGCCAAACTATGTGCCATATATACAGAGGTGGAAAGAGTAATAAAATTTTGTACTTAAGTAAACGTACTGTTACTTCAGTGAACTTTTACTGAAATACAAGTAAAGTTACCCTTATAAAAATCTACTCAAGAAGTAAAAGTAAAAAGTCCCTCATTAAAAATTTACTCAGAGTAAAAGTTACTGAGTTACTGAGAATTTATATATATATATATATATATATATATATATATATATATATATAAAACCCTGTCCAGGGTGTACCCTGCCTCCTGGGATACGCTCCAGGTCCCCGTGACCCTGAATAGAGGATAAAGCGGTATAGAAGATGAATGAATGAATGAATGTATGAATGAATATATATATATAACTATATATATATATAGTTTTTTAATGTATTGCTTAAAAATAGTGAATTGTGTCTGGTTAGCACTGTCGCCTTGCACCTCTAGGTTCCGGGTTCGATTCCTGTGTTGGTTCTGTGTGCATGGAGTTTGCATGTTCTCCCCATGTTTTGTGGGTTTCCTCCAGGTACTCCGGTTTCCTTCAACTGTCCAAAGACATACAGAATAGGTGTTGTGAATTGGCATTCCCAAATTGCCCAAAGAGTGTGAATGAGGATGTATATGTGTGCGCACTGCAATGGATTGACACCCCATCCAGGGTGTACCCCGTCTCATGCCCTAAGTCTCCTGGGATAAGCACCAGACCCCCACGACCCTGTATACAGGATAAAGCGGTATAGATGATAAGTGAATAGATAGATTTTTTACTTGCTATGATTTTATCTTTTGCAATGTATCTTGGCAAAGTTTTGCATGATTTCAGAAAAATATTTTCTTTTTCTTCTTTTTTTTACACATGCCTTTAGGGGCTAGGTACAAACTTTTCAAAACAAATCTTGTTCAGTCATGTCCTGGGTTAGATTGTGCATTGTGTCGTCTGTACTAATTATTTAAAAGACAAAAATCTTTTCCGTGCAGTGATGATTTCTAAATGGTCGGTGGGGTTTTATGTTTATGGGAGCAAACACAAACTTATTTCTTGTAATTTCTCTGTTTGCAGCTGCATATGTCCAGGTTTACATAATTATCACTTCTGACTAAATTTTCATTTCCCTCCATCTCTGCTTTGTCTAATGAGCATGCAGGTTAGCATCTAGAACATTTTCCACCATCACATTCTGAGGACTTAAAACCGATATCCAGTTTCATTCAGAAATAAATGTTTCCTGTTAAGTTGATCAGACAAGTGAACGTCTGGATAGGGGCTATTAAGGCCAACGGTGACCACTTGAGGACCACTGAATTTATTCCCATTTTCACAACCCTAACAGGACCTCCGGCCAACGTTCACACACCAACCCACCAAGCACAGAGAGAACTTGTGAACACCTTGCACACAGACCTGAGGCGGGAATAGAACCTGGACCCTGGAGGTGCAAGGTGACGGTGCTAACCACTACACCACTGTGCCATCTGTCAATCATCTTCTATACCACTTACTATAACCACTTGTGTCACGGGGATCTGAAGCCTATCCCAGGAGACTTACGACAGGGTGTCAATACACACACACACACACACACACACACACACACACACATACTGCAGGTAGTTTGGAAACACCTGCATGTCTTTGGACTGTGGGAGGAAACCGGAGTACCCTGAGGAAACCCACCAAGCATGGGGAGAACATGCAAACTTCACACACACAGACCAGAGGTGGGAATCGAACCCTTGACCCTGCAGGTGTGAGACAACACTAAATTGCTAACCACTAAATTCATGTTTATCAGCTATAAAATAAAACATGATATTTTTCCAGTGTTTTTAGGTCAGGTGAACTTTCTCCTACAGCCTCCTACACTGAACCTATGTAACTCATAGGGATCAAAAATATGGATCGATATAACAGAATATGAATATATAGTATACATACATACAGTACATAATACATAACTAATAACATGCTCTGATTAACCGATTGGGCTGTCAGCTACAGTATGAAGCTTTTGGGACAAACAAGGATGATGCTTATTACCATGAATATGCAGAAATAAGCAATGAATTTACAGCATCCTTAGTAACTGCCTGGTTAGGGTTGTGTTGGTTTAATTTGGGATGTGGGTTTGTTTATGAAATATTTAATGAAAAATATCACACACATAACAATTGCATTGGTGTAATTATAGAGCAAAGTTGAGGAAGAGCTCGAATGAATAGTGCTGCTGCTTCCCCCACAAGTGTCTCCAGGAACATAGTGGCTGAGGATTGGTACAGTATTTAGTTTAAAAATCTCACAATGCTATACATGACATCATGGATAGCAGGCTGTCCCATTCCTATTCCATAATGTGCATTGTTTCCTTCAGTAATCAAATCCAGTTCAAACACTGACCACCTGGGGACACTGATGTTTGTATTTGTCTGCGGTTGTCAGCGGGCATTAACCTGCGCCGCTGTGGAGAGTCTGGACAAGTAGGCTGAGCTTGACCCGCGTATTCCCTCGACAAGAGATCACTTTCCTGGGCATAACCCTCATTTCTGGGCATGCAAAGGGAACAGTGTTGGCGGAGAGGGGGGGAGGGAGGATAGATCAGAATCTACAGACACCATCTGTCATTGCTTAGACGCCAGGGAAGTCAGGTTGCCAGTCAGGTGGGCAGTGTGGGACAGGAGCTCCCACCTCCGCCAGCTGCCGTTATTCTAACATCTGTGCTGATACAGTGAGCAAAGTGTCGTCGTCTTTTTCTTACTCTTTAACTTTGGGCTGTGAAACTTTTCAGTTCTCCGGAATGTCTATAAGACAGTGAAACATCTTCAGTATTCATTTATTCATTAATTCATTCGACTTCTATAACACTTATCCTGTAATTATGGTCGCGTAGGAGAGTGATGCGGCTCAAGCCTATCCCAGGAGACTTAGGACACAGGGGACAGGGTGCCAATCCATCGCAGGACACAAACACTCATACTGTATACACACACGCACACACACTCATTCACACACTACAAGCAATTTTCGAACATTAATAAGCCTTATATGCATGTCTTTGGGAGGGAACTTACTAAGCACAGAGTGAAAATGCAAACTTCACTAACACAGACCCAATCAAACTCTCAACCCTGGAGGTTCGAGGCCCTGATACTAACCATTACAACCGGCAACATCGGCACCTCCCGCTCCAGGGTCGCTTCATCTGAGTCGTCCAGTGTCCTCTCACCTCACCAGTACATGGGTACTGAAGGAAATGGGTTCTTCTAAATTCCCCTTATGTTGATTGAAATTGTGCACAGTACGCAGTTTCCCATTCGCCATGACCCTGACCGGGATACTGACAAGTGGTTACTTTGTGGATGAACGAGTTCTATTTAAGCCTATAACAGAGTGTTTCCCTATTAGACATCCTTCACAGTAGAACATGAACTATAAATGTATTCAGTAAAAAAAAAAAAGGGGGGGGGGGGGGTCTGTTGGATGGGTATGAACTTTTTTTCCAGGGTTCTACTTAGAACATGTAAGGGGTCACTTTAAAAAGGATAAACTCCATAAGAACAAGAGGGTAAAAAAAATGTTACGTTGCAACACCTGTAGAGGGCGCTAACAGATTATCGCACAGCCAGCAAGTCCAGGGACCCCACATTCTGATGTTGAGACGGAAGGTGCGTGACTGCTTGGCGTCTCTGATCAGTATTCTCCACTGCTCCAGACGGGAATTGAATGGTGCGGTCTTTACACACCAGCCACCTCCATCAACCACCAAGCTGGAACCAAACCAAAGCTATGACTAGTGACTGTTTATGTGCAAGTGTGCGCGCGTGTGTGTGTGTGTGTGTGTGTGAGAGAGAGAGAGAGAGGAAGAACAAGCATTATCGATTCCAGAGGGTGAACTGTTTCCATTTAGTTGCAAATTGATACAAAGACTAGATGGGAATTTAAAGAACAAGCATCCATGCGTGCCTGATTAGTCATCGTACAGCCAATTATCAATTACACTCGTGCTTTATGTTGCGTACGTTCTGTATAAACATGATCGCGCTGCTCTTTTTTTTTTATTTTTTTTATAAAAATAGAAATCTAATGGAATTGTGCCGGCTGCATTAGAGAGCATATAATGAGGAAGCCTTGGGGTAATTCGTTCAGTCCTGAAACTCTAGAAGTGCAATCGGCCGTAATGAGTCTACACACTGTTCGTGCTTGTGTTCAAAAGACACAATTAAGTGAAAGCTTATCACAAGAGTCGACAACTCATTAGGCCGCAGTCCTGAGGCAGTAATAATAGCAAGTGTTTTTAAGCCTCCCTTCGCTATCATGTGTCTCCTCATGCGAAAAAATACTGTTCTATTCGAGAGCGTTTCATGTTTAGTGACAAAGACGAGAGTCAGTATCATATTCGTGCCTGGCCGCTGTCAGTAACTGGAAGGAAGAAACCGAACTCTTGCTTGGAGTTTTACAGAGAACTCTTCCTTGGGTTTTCATTTCAGTCATCCTAAGAGAGGTGATTTGTCTTGTGACATATCATTCCTTTGGACCAGAACATGGGGATAGAAACCCCTAGGGGTCGTCCTCATGGGAAAGGGTGAAGGATTCAGGACATAATGGTTGCGACTGGGATTGACCTCTCAATCTTTCAATCAATAGCTCAGGAGACTAACGGCAGATTTACAGCTTCGTTTTTTACTCAGGACGCAGGTGTTCCTACAGTATGGTTTAAATTTTCATAGCTGTTTTTTTTCCGTCTCATACTGTAGGTACGGGTAAACACTTACAGTAGGCAAATGAAACCTTTAAGGATTCTCCTAGAGGAAGGTATTCGACTAAAATTTCCTGCATAAAAATTCACGACTGAATGTCGACAAGAGTTCCACTTTAATTCTTAATCGTTCCTCATCATCTATAAATAAGATGATGTGATGATTTTGGGTTTTATATTGCCCCAAAGCTAAACATTACCCCCTCTGATTAGCAGCATGGACCCTGAACAGATGGCACATTTGTTTTGAACTTGAAACTAATGATAATGGTATGTTTATCTGTCCAATCATCTTTAAACTTCCTGTTTTTTTTTTCACTTAGTTTATCAGACCCGAGGAATAAAATTAAAATCTATGAATGTTTGTCAAACTCTTGCCTTACATCATTGACAATACACTCCTGACCACTCCTTGCTGCACTGCGCTCAAAAATGTATCTCGATACCTTGATTCTGTGGATAACCGGTAAATCTCCCACCTTAATTAAAAACGTATGAAGCATTGTTCCGTTTAAAGATTTCTCTTTTGTTCTTCCAGACAAGCCGTGCCTGTGTATTTGAAACTTTTTTTTGGATTACCTGGGCAAAGACAAAGTCCAAAGATTGATCTTAGGGCTAAAGGACCTTGCTTGGAATAAAGGCAGCTGAATTATAGAAAGTATATGAATGTACTGCTAGATTTTAGGTTCTTTAATAAAAATAAAAATAGTAATGTCTTTAAAAACTTTAGTTATTTATTAACCAAGCTTCCCCCTCCCTTTCGTTAATTTATTATTATTATTATTATTATTATTATTTATTATATATTTTTTAAATAATTTTTATTATAGTTTTTTTTTTTTCAATAAAAGTTGCCATTGGAGGTAGCTTGACGCCCATTGGACTATTTGTGTATCTGTGGACTTTTACATTTGGTTTCTGGTTTCTGAACTTTTTGGAGTTCCAAGCAGGCCACAGTCACGTCATCTCATTTGCAGTCACCTGAATCTAGTTTACCTAGGGTTAGTTTGTCTATATACACAATGCCTGGTCAAAAAAGTCAATGATTAAAAAGGGTCAAATTATTTGACTGATTTAAGCAAAGAAAACAAGTAAGGATATTCAACATTACTGGAACTGGGTTAAGAACGCTTCAACACATTATCAAAACCTGGAATGATAGTGCTGAACTCAGCTTTGTGTAAGAAATGTGGTCGGAAAAATGCCATAAATGGAGATCACTTAAACACTTTATGGTTAAGTGTTTAAGTGATCTCCATTGGACTCCATTGAACTACGGTTCTGAAGGTCTCAGGTTCAAATCCCACGTAAGTGGCTCTGGATAAGGGCGTCTGCCAAATGCCTAAATGTAAGTTGCAGGGTACAAAAATCCATCCATCCATCCATCCATCTTCTTCCGCTTATTCGAGGTCGGGTCGCGGGGGCAGCAGCTTCAGCAGGGATGCCCAGACTTTCCTCTCCCTGGCCACTTCTTCCAGCTCT
>JAQQZS010000008.1:9227082-9237351 GCA_030068045.1 Platyallabes tihoni | reverse complement strand
CTTTCCTTTCATTCTCGCTGATACTCTTTCATCACACAACACACCTGACACTTTTCTCCACCCATTCCAACCTGCCTGTACCCGCCTCTTCACCTCCTTTCCACACTTTGAAGTACAAGATGATGTGGCCTCAGTATATAAGTTTAACACAGTGTTTATAATGCAGTTTACCGTGCTGATAATGAGGCATTTGTACACATCATAGTTTCTCCCTGATTATTTGAGTTATAAACATAACTCCTAGCCGTTCATGTTTGTACAATAGCGCAAAACTACAAGGCTGATAAATCTCCAAAACGTCAGGAGTGGGAGTGAGTGAAGGAGAAGAGATGAAAACACTCAATAGGTTTCCATGACGTTGTGTTAGTCTGACTAAAACTGGAGTTAAAAACATTTTAGTCCGACTGAAATGGTATTAAATCGTACTTCTCAAAGTCGGACTAGCACACCCTGATAACGCGGTTGGAAGTCAGGTTGCTTTCACATGTTATTGTTACCTCAGTCGGACACAGAAATCTGCATTGCTTTGCGAATGCTCCAAATTTTTCAGCGGAAATGTTTTTTGATCTGGAAATCGAACAAATACGCGAAACAGAGTGAAGGGAGCCGGTGGTGTCGTCTGCCTACGGATAGCACCATAACCCTGAGCGATAGCATAAATCATAAAGCATACGTTTGTACAAAAAGTAAAGCAGACGCCTCATACAAAAATGTATACTGCTGTAAAGTTGTCCGAAGGTGCGTCCCGATCAGCCTAAAGTATGTTGTAAAGTAAGTAAAATGGAGTATTTATATATTTATTATCTTTATTATTGACGATGACATCATATTAATAAGGCACAATTGCTTGCTTGTAGATTGTTTTGGTGTGTGATATAATAGGTCAACCAGGCTGAAGGCAGAATATCGCTACCCATCATATCAGAGTTTGACATACTGTACTGTACTGTCTTTAAATCGATGTCTCTGCCATGCTCGTATATCAGGACAAGAACAGTAGTCCAATTTAATGGCCTATTCAAGCTATAACCTTAGTAGCTCGTCCGTTACTTTTTCACACAGTGCTTTAGACAGCTTTTTCCCCATATAAATGAAATCGTCACTTAAAAATGGTATTTTGTATTTACTCGTGTTATCTTGTGTAATATGAATTCTTTTATGATCCCAATCATTTCAATGTGACAAATATGCAAAAAATAAAAAATAAATCAGGAGGGGGCAAATACTTTTTCAAGAGACACGGTATATTTAAAATGATACCGGTTGCCTCTCTTAACGTAACCAGCGAGTTTGTACTGTATGTATGGACATATCTACAGTGAGAGGCCCCTTCTTGTGTAGTCATGGTGACGGCTCAGGAGGATGGTACGTTATCTAGACAGCGTCCGCAGGTTATGAGAGGGCATCCTGTACACACGCTAATTGGGACAGTTGTGAAGGCCGGTTGCCGATTGGCTATGTGCGAAGACACCTCAGCGTTAGGGTTATTAGGGTTATTAAAGGCAACGGTATGACTGGGTTATTTACGATCAGATCGAAGAAGGTCCGTCCGTTCTTATTTCTTTTCATTGTCCCGTGCAAGAAGGCTGCTTTTTAGGGCTTCAAAGAGCTGTCTAGGGTCATGGATTATCTGTCAATGCTGGAATGCTCATTAGTAAAGACAAGACAAGACTGGCATCTTGTGAAAGTAAACAAGCATGCTTTTCTTTTTTTTTTTTCTTTTTTTTTTTTAAACGAAGAGCTGCACATACAGTAGTGTCGCATGTTCCTGGGTGAAGTTTTGGTTGAGGCTTTAGTGAAGGAACTGGCATATGGTTCTGAAGGAAAGATGCCAAGTTTCTGGAAGAGAAATGGATTTTGAGTGATCTTGATAAATGTGTTGAGTTGTAGTCTGAATTTAATCATAATCTGAAATTATACCAACGTTTCCCTCACTCTGAGTACACTCTGTGTCCTGGAGAGCGATCCCATCCACAATTGATTAACTCGTAGCGGACTGTCCTGTCTCACGCTGCTGCTCCTGTACCTGTTTATTCTGCTCCTGAGAGCGCGGTGGTGTATTAAGGGACAGTAAATGCAACGGATGCCAGCTGCCGTAAAAAGGGTGTACTGATGGTCATACATGCTCAGTTTCTTCACTCAAGTGGTACAGACCCATGCGGCAACACAGCAATGGTCAATGACTTATTTATAATAATAATAATAATAATAAAAAACTGCTTATATGTATAATATATGTCGACAGGGGCCGCTTAAGACATCAAATTGTCCATTTGTGTTTTCTGATATGTCATGTTTGACATGTTTTAAACACGTAAATTTTCCTGCTGCCGGAATATTGGAATGATGAGACAAAAAGCATAAAAAGTGCACATTTTTATTTAATCCTGTGAATATGTGCTATTTGGTTTTGTTTTTTTTTTTTTTTTTTGCGCTCAGTCATGCTTGTATATTTTCATCATATTGCTTACATTGTGCTGAAAAAACAGGATGTTCCTCTATATACTCTCTTCTCTCTCTCTCTCTCTCTCTCTAGGCATGTGTATGGTTAAACCCCTCTACTTTGACAAACAGTGCCATCTTTGTACCCCAATGAGTGTTTAGTTTTTCATGTTTTTAGTTCATCTTACTTTTCACCTATGTGTCTATCTACTCTTTCTTCCCCTCATATCCTTTTCGTCGATTTTTTTTTTAAATGCTTTTTAAGTCACTCAATAACTACATTCGATTGCTGCAGTTTTTGTTGTTTCTCCACGTCCTACAAGTAAATATCATAAAAAAAAAGTTATTCTCTCATTCCCTTTTTAGTACGCTGCTTCTGAAAATTGCACAATTACTGTAAGAAAGGATTGTGCGCCTTTATAGATGAAGCCGGCTATGAACTTCTAGAGCTTCTCCATCCTCATCAGTGTGTGTCTCGCTCGTCCATGGAGGCGGTAGCGGGTTAGTGGCGCTGTCACCCTCTAGCTCTTTGCGTGGACTGAATATCCCCATCACGGGAATAATAAGATGTGTGTGGATGTGTGTGAGCCAACTGTATGTATTTAATGAGGAGAAAGTTCCCATTAAAGGTTGTCATTACACTCTGGATGTCATTACACTCCGAAGGAGATGAAGGGAGGAGAATAGACCTGAACTCTCTCTATCTTCATTTTGAGCGCTTTTTTTTTTCTTTTCTTTTTTTTACGATCTAGTCTACTGGGAGAATTTGAAGCAGGTTTCACAGAATATAGTTGACTCTCTTTTACTCGCTCCTGTTTTTCATTTTCACTCGCGTCCTCTCCCCTTCATCTGCGCGAGCCGCCATCGATCTCGCCGTTTTTACGGCCGCTTCCAACCTGTCTTCCTTTCACTTCGCTGCGTAGTTCCTCTCATCGTTTCTCGCCTCCTCTTGCTCCCTCTCTTTCCCTGACAGCGCCCATCTTTCATTCAGTGTCGCCATATGCCAGGCTGATAACTCGGAGAGCTACTGCAGCTGCAACATCTGTGCCCCACACACTCGCAGGCACACGTTCTCACCCATACAGGAGTCGCAGTAAGTAGTTGGGTGAAGAGGAGGAAAAGTGCTACTCCCGCAGCATCCGCAGTACAACACGGATATAATGCGGGGAGGAGAGCGATGAGGGCAGCGGTGCGCTCCGATAAAGGCTTGTAAAAAACAAACTTTCCTTTGATGGTTTGAGGTAGAGGAGTGGAGCGAAGCCTTGATATAGCCTTGAAGGGAGTCTTTGTGCCTGCATTTTCTCTAAGATACAAACACGGTCTCTTTACTAGTATTTGGATAAAGCACTAAACAATCCCCCCGCACCCATTTTTTACCCACTTTGCTCACCTGGGCGTTTCCTCCCACTAGAGAGCTCTTCCTTACAAAACTGCTGCCACCGAGGAGGTGAAGGCTAACTCGTACTTCCTCACAGACACAGGAAGCTTCTTTTCAAACTCCTGCTCATGCTGGCCAGAGCACACTCATTGACCGGAGATGGAGTGATGCCGTTTTTGTTTTGCCTCTCTTGGTTGATCATTTTATTATTGTTCTTTGCCACCAGTGCAAAAGCAGAGAAGCATAGTGCTTTGTTAGATCCTCAGCATGCCGTAAAGTAGACAAGGAGCTGTTATTGGACCAGTCGCATTCCTCAGCCAAAGAGTGTGAAACGAGAGTGGATAGCTTCAACATACTGTACAAACGGTTGGGGGTTCAAGCCCCAGCACTTCCCAGCTGTTTGGTGCTTAATTTGCTCTGCTCCAGGGTTGCCGTATCATGGCCGACGTTACGCTCTAACCCCATCTTCTAAACAATTTAGAAAGCACAAAGAAATCATGCTCACTGTGCTCTAACATGCATGTACTGTAACAAGGACTTCTTTTTCTTCTTTTTCTTTTTTTCTCGAGTACAAACGAGCCCCCGACCGCCATTTTTTTAAACCGACCTTGGCTGATTCTCTTAAAAACGGTAGACAAACCAGTTTCACCAAAATGTTCTGAAGTATCCAGGCAGAGGTTTTTAGGCTATTACATTATGTTAGGACCTCGGGATCGTTACCGAGGACCCCAAAGTCTGTTTCGTTTTGACCAGTTAGAATACAATTGTTCCACGCTTGGGAACTGTTCTCAAGGCCGGCGGACAATGTGGCCTCAAGAATAGACACGACATCACCAGTGACGTCAGTCTCTTACGAAGTCTCCGTGTGTGCAACCTGCATGCCAATCTCATCCTCTGACCTGCACAGCCATAGCTGATAAAGTAGGAAAGCTGATTTTGACTATTTTTTGAACTCGTTGTTCTCTTCTTCTTTTGTTTAATGGCGCCTCACAAACCAAGTACAAATCAATCGTGCCTAATGTGAAAATGCCCTCGAAGATCAGTGACGGTCGCAGCGAGGACCTCGAAAGAAACCAGGCTCTCCAACAAGGAAACCCCCCAGTCTTTTACGTAAAGTCTGTTAACCCGGTCACTGGTAAAGATAAAGCTCCAGTATGCTCGCCCACTCCCAGGATGCATTTCTGCCAACATGAGTAAGCTAACTCGCTTTTAGAATGGATTTCTCTCAGATCCTGATCATATCGCCAGCTAATTTTTAGAAATCTAGAAACTCCAAAACGCTTCAACAGCAACGATGCGCTGTGATGCGTACACACGCTGACGCCCCACAGAGAAACGGTGCAGGTTGGTGTATGTGGTCAGGTCCAGACTGAGAACAGCTTGAGTGGAAATGATGCGTAAAAAATCTTTGTGTGTGAGAGAGACTGTGTGCGGTGAATAAGATCTACTTTTCTCATACATCAGCACTAGTTCAAACTCCGGCGCTTGCTTGGTTTCCTTCTCAGAGGTCTTGCCGGTCATTGTTAGGTCACTTCGCACTCTGAAGCCTTTTTTTTTTGTTTGTTTTTAAATGCATTTGGAATGAAAACATTTTCTTTATAATAAGAATAAATTATACATATCTTATCTAATATAAATAAGAGCTTCATTATGGATTTTTTTTACTTTTGTTAGTTTGGGAGTGTGTGTATGTGAGTATTTTACACAGCGCAAGGTTAATCCTGCATTACAAAGATATGCTTATGAAAGATTCTAAATTAGACAAGTGTGTGTGTGTGTTCCGAACACCTCATTACTTTTGATAGAAAGAGAAGGCCTTGTCTGATGAGGCTAATTTGGTTAATTTTGCAGTGTGTGCCTGTTTGCGAGTACATACGTTCACTATATTTGTGTGTGTGTGTGTGTCTGTGTGTGTGTCTGTGTGTGTGTCTGTGTGTGTGTCTGTGTGTGTGTGTGTTTGTGTTTGTTTGTGGGATTGTGTGCATTTATGTTTGAGTGCTGTTTGTTCAGCTAAATTAAACACTGATGCAATAAATACCCATTCTCCATTGAATTAATGAACATATCGGATCTGATGCGCGTTCTGTCTTTCGGCGCCGTTTCACGCTCGGCCGCACGGCTCGCATCCATAAACAGCGGAACACAAACAGACACAGCGGCCCCGACACCGAGTCCTCTGCATACATCCATTAAAGGAAGAATAAAAAAGGCGGAGTGTCATGCAGAGTTTATGAGGTGTTTGTCCTTCTCCGTGTCTGAACACAACACAGGGCTTTATTACAGTAGCTAGCGGCAGAGAGAGGGCCGCACCACACCGCGCCATGCCGGGTCTTAACGCAATAACAGGCGATCGGGACAGATTGGAAAGATCATCCTCTCGCTCAGACCTTACTTAAGCTTCGAGGCCTCGGGGCGTCGGTTCCTAGATACCAGTTAAGCTTAGAATTATACGATCAATAAATCAACCCCCGTAAGAGGACGTTTTCAGTCTAACGCTTGCTTTTGTCCTTTTCTAGACAAGTTACTGATGTACTATTAATGATAGACCTCAGTTTTACCAAGTAAAATTGTATAATATTGAAGCCTCACTGATTTCTTTTGATTAAGACTGAGATGGAGGGGAATTGAGTTACGGACCACGATTCTGTTATGCAGAAATTCATGCATCAAAACCAGTTGTTTCAAATAACCTTTACATACGTTTGCAATTGAGGTGGTAAAATATTTCAGTAAATATTGGTGCACTCTGAAGTGTTCACACATTAGCAGGCAACATAGCATCCTGTGTGATGGAAACAAATTGTTTTCGAAGTTTGTTTAGAATTGTAACAAAATATATATAGAAGGAAATAAAATATTGAATCAGGATAGTTCCGTTCCGGAAGTACGTTCGTAAATCGGATTCGTTCGTAAGTCTGACAAAGTGAGTCTTGTACACGTTTGACACAAATAAGCCCAAATAAAACTAAACACACAGGTTTGGTGTTTTGGTTCTGTATTATACTCTCGCAAGACCGCCATTAAATAGCGAGGGGAATCCCGGGGACGCAGCAGTGTCCGCTAACCTCGTTTAAAGACGTCATTCTACATGGTGTTTACTGCGCGCTTGGACGGACGCCATTTTATCTCAGAGCTGTATTTGACTGTGACTGTTTCGTTGAGGATTTTTTAAAGTTAGAATTATTCTTCTTCGGGACAGCTTTACGGGACAGATGTTTTCCATCATCGATTCATTGAAACCAGTGAAGTCTCCCGCACCCCCACACGTACACACAAACAATATACCGGACTTTAGACATTTTATACATTTACTTACCCGCTGAAAATTTTGTATATAGTTGTAAATATTGGTATCTGGTGCACTACAGTGTAAATTTTTTGTAAAAAACCACAAGATTCAGCCTGATGTCCTACTTCTGACCAGAATTCTCATCACATGGGCACCACTGACTGCTCCTGAGGATGGCCCTACTGTATGTGGTCTGTTTATAGAGAACACATTACCGCTGAGGACGGCTTCATTTACAAGAAAGATTTACTTTTTGCTTCTGGAGAATCAGCAAGTTGTTGTGCATGAGGTCGTGCAGTACAGTCGATCACGTTGTTTTATGGAGTAGTGGCAAGTTGTTGTGTAATGATGTTGTACAGGTTGCACAATCAAAAGCTGCATTATACAGTACTACAGCCTGTCAATACTTTTCGTGAGTGAAAAACATGGAGGAGGTCTGCTTTTCCTTTTTTTATTTTAATTAATTTATTTTATATATATATCCCTTGATGTTGGTTCTGTGTGTATTTGTTTATTTACAGTCCAACTCTTAACAATACCTTTACTAGTAATGTCTACGCTTTACATGGTTCCATCTCCCAGTCTCAGTGTGGCGTTTTTCCAGGAGGCACACATTCACACTCATCATAAACGTCTAGTTACATCCTGTAAGCATTAATTATTTGGCGGCGTTTGCATTTCAAACACTTGCTTATCACCTTTATCTTCTTCCTACAGGACTGTGTGCGCGCGCACTGGGGATTTGTGATGTGATGCAGCCCAGCAGACTGACTGACTCGCTTTCATTTGACAATCTTGATCTTGCCTCCAGCTCATTTGTTTCCAAATCGCTTTAGTTTTTCTTCTTGATTGACTTTTTCGCTTCACTCCGCCAGCGCCTTAAATCAGCCTCTTGTCAGTGCATCATCATTTGATAATCACTAAAGACGTCATCCTCATCCCTTGATTTAGTTTAAACGTGAGCTGTGCTGATGGTCTCCTGAAAGTGCAGGAAGTTTGATTTTAGTTGAAAGCCACGTAGAAGTTCCTTCTCCAAACATGACGCGATCATGTCAGTTTCCTCTGCAATTATTTCAACATTATTCCTCACATTTATATCTAAAATTTCAGTTATTTTTTATGTAAACATAAAGAAACAAATACACACTTTTTATTTGATTACTAGGTTTGCGTATTTGTAATTATTTTTAAAAACATTCAACAAACCAGTAATCAATCAAAACGTAATTATTAATAGCAACAGTAGAAACGCAGAATTTCTCAATTTAATTTTTATTTATGCAGTTTTGTTGACAGAATGCTAACAAATGAGTTTTGTGAGAGGAGTTAATGAAGCTCACCAGTTTAAACAAATAGAAAAAGAAGAAAAAAACAATAAAGCTGTCAAAAATAATTCTCGTTTCTCTCTGTACTTATTTAAAAACTAGGCCGATAAAAATCCAACGTCCAACCGTGCCCTCAAGTGCGCCCTCTTGTGGTGATTTGCTAGTTAATAGTTGCATGATGCAACTACAGAGAAACATTATGCAAAACATTACTACAGTTCTTACCAGCAGTTAACTGATTAACGACTAATCATTGTTTTAATGTTTATTTAATCTCATTGTATCAGTGTGAACTTGATGCATCACGGTGCTTTAAAAAAAAAAGTATTTAACGTGTCCTTAAAGTCCAGTCACAAGTGTGTGTATGCTTTTTTTTTTTTTCCTTCCTACTCTCTTAATCTTTTCTTGCTACTCTTCTACAACTTACTAATGAGCAAGTGATGAGTGTGTGTGTGTGTGTGACACAGGAGCGTGTTCTTGTGTTTCACAGCATGGTTCCCACAGCTGCTTTCATTAATCACACTGCAGGAGGAGAGAGAGCTGAGCTGACTGATCACACATGCATGCGTGTGCATATATACACACACACACAGACGCAGGGAAGTGTGTACGGTATGTGTTTAACATTCAGCACTCGCTCATTAACTGCTCATTAGAGATTTACCTATATACATTAAAGTTTCTATCATGTTATCTCGTGTGCGTCCCGCACGTCGTACAGTATGCACTTTATTTGTGTACTATTTTTTTTAAAAAAGTTGTTTAAAGCTGTCGTCATAAAGGTACCATACTCTGTCTGGTCTGATTTTATTTATGAACAGCAGCAGATGTCAGAGCATCTGCGTTAAAGCAGCGTGTATTCTACTGTACAAGGCTGTACTTTATGGTAGACATTATATAGAATAATGAGAGAATAAACGTGTCAGGCTTTAGTGCCGGTGGAGGCCCAAGTGGAGCCAGTGGAAAACTAAACCCCTGCTCACTTCACCTCCTGCGTTCCCCTTTTACTAATTCATGTTGATTAATGAACTCCTCATAAACGGGCCTTCTCTGTGTGAAGCAGACGATTAAATAAGAATCGGAGCTAAATTATAATTGCAGGGTTAAAGCGTGATGTAGGACGCTTAATGATGAAACCTTTTCATGACGTATCTTTTGGGTTTGGTAAAAATCAGACTGATATTTTTTATTATTTAGCGCTAGGACATAAAGATATCACTATACACACATACATATATATATATATATATATATACAAACATATATATATATATATATATATATATATATAATGTATAATATATGTATAATATGAAGTTTGTGTGAAATGTCAATGTGTCTGAACCAAAATGATAAACAAATATAATACCAGTCAAATGTTTGGGGACACCTTTTAATTCCATGGTCTTGCAAGATTGCTTTATTTCTTTCCACATTATTAAACAATTCTGAAATTGTGCAATAATCTTCTTTGAACCTTCACTGAGATGTGTCTTGGTTATACCGCGCTCTCATACCCAAAGTCTCCTGGAATACCCTCCCGGCGCCCCCGCGTGTGTGACCCTGTACACAGGATATCGTGTATTATCCAGTTATTTAATAGTTTTGAAATCTCCAGTATTGTTCTAGAATGTGTCAAATAAATTACTAAACTAACATTAAATTAGAAGGCGTGTCCAAACGTTTTACTGCTGCTGCACTTATTTTATTTTTGTATACACAGTACAGGCCAAAAGTTTGGACACACCTTCTCATCTGTCTGTCAATGTGTTTTCTTTATTTTCATGACCATTTACATTGGTAGATTCTCACTGAAGGCATCAAAACTATGAATG
>JAQQZS010000008.1:9110093-9130388 GCA_030068045.1 Platyallabes tihoni | reverse complement strand
CAGCTGACAGTGAAATGCCAACAAATTCTTATGAAGCAAACCCCTGGTCATATTTAAGCGACCACTTTGATTTCAAGCAAAACAAAGGGAACAGATTTATTATGCAAAAGGTGTTCCATCCTCCATCCCACCCCCGCTGTTAAAAAAAAAAAAAGGAACTCAGTAACTTTTACTCTGTGTAAATTTTTAATGAGCTACTTTTTACTTTTACTTGAGTAGATTTTTATATGGGTAACTTTACTTGTACTTTACTAAAGTTCACTAAAGTTACTTACAAAATTTTATTACTCTTTCCACCTCTGGATACAGGATTGAGGTTATGCATGTTAAAGAGAACAGGATATCATGAATATCTTGGTAGAACAGATAACCCTATGAGACGTGTAAAAAGTTACTTTCGTTCCCTCATCCTCATGAACCTGGCCTTCCTCTTCTGTCTTGTAGTACATAGAGTAGAAAATTAGTATGTTAGGAAAGGAAAAAAATGTTGTTGTTCAAAATAAAATTGTGTACAGATGGTATTTATGGTAGTTATTTGGAAAAGTGGTTTGTAAGTACAGAATGAGTTTATGGGAGCACACACACACATGCATGCACACACATTGTGTTTTGTAAGGCCCTTGTTGTAGAAAAGTTTAACTAACTGTATATCAGTATCTGTTTTACCTCATCTATACAAACATGATATTTTTGTATTCTGAGGACATTTTGAACAATATAATATTTTTATCCTTTTTTCAGTCTTCACAAAGGCTTAATACATACACGCCCACCCATCATGTGTGTCTATTCACTTGTGCATTTCAGTAATTAGGGTTGGTCAGAGATAAGTGTTCGGTTACACTTTTAATTCAGATTGGGTTAGAGTTACAGTAAGACTAGTCTGAGCTTAGGGTTAAGTGGTACAGCTACATTTGAGTCACACAGATGCCCATTTATCCTGAATACACTCTCTCTCTCTCTCCATACATACATACATACATACATACATACATACAGTACAGTATACTGGTGTATATGTATATACACCAATCAGTTAAACATAACCACCACCACTACTGTCTGTGAATTGAATACTGTCCATAAGTTATAAATAAGAAAACTGTTGACAGGTTCATGGCACTAGACAGGATCATAAGTCACCCAAGGCCAGCCTGTCTATGCTGAACCTAAACAAAAGCCAATGTAGCACAAATTGTTGGAAACTCTGGCCATGATAGAAAGGTATCAGAACACCCAGTGCATCACAGCCTGCCACATGTGGGGTTAGTAGGCAAGGTTCAAGAGTTCAAGAGTTCAAGGTTGTTGATCCAGCCACCAAATTTCTCAGATCTCAATCTGACTGAGCATCCATTGGATCCATAGGCCCACTCTGCAATCCACAGCACACCCCAGAGGTCTTGTAGTGTCATGCCCTAAAGGGCTAGAGCCACCCTAGGGGCACAAGGGGAACACAAAACTTGTGTGCTTATAATGTTAATGGTTTTAATGGTATGGCTGATCGGTGTATATCCATTTTTATTATTTAATTATTATACCTATTTTACAAATCTGTTCTATAATTGTGAACCTTAAGATGATGTATACATAATGGGTATACGGGTCTTTAATCTTAAAATCACTAATCCACGTACTGTACAAGTAAATGTAGATTAGTACTCCTGCTGCTGTTTTGTTTAACTGCGTGTATTATACTAAACATGGAAAAGAGATATTTGTCCGAGAATGTTTAAAAAAAAAAAAAACAGGTAACCGCAAAGCATGGTCAATCTAAAGCCCATAAAGCAATCTCCAAAGAGCTTTACATTCGTATGCCTACTGTTGCCAACACAGTCGGAAAAAAAAGGCCCATTCGATTGTAGTCAACGTCCCAGTACATGGCTGCAAAGGAGAAAAATGGACACAAGATTAAGGAGAGGGATTGTTCAAAAGGTGGAGAAAGAGCCCAGGGAAACTTTAAAAAAGATCCAAGCTGAATTTCGAGCTCAAGGTGCAGCAGTTTAAGTCAAACCTTTTGTCACTGTCTGAATAAAAATGTGCTCTGTGGTTAGACCCAGTAGCACTTCTTACAGAGAAATACACACACACAAAAAGTTAAAAAACTGCAGTCCTTTCGGGAGAACGTCGAGAACAAAATAAAAAAAAGTTTTTTTTTTTTTTGGTAAATCACACCTGTGTGTTTACAAAGCTTTCAAAGAACAGATCGCTACACTTAACGTAAAATATGGAGGAGGTTCACTGTTTTGGGCTTGTTTTGCTGCCGCAGGCACAGGGAACAATGAAGTCAGAGGACTACCAAGGAATTCTTAAATAAAAACTACACTCTTTTGTCAGGACGCTGTGTCTCAGTTGCACATCACGGCCCCTGCAGCCAAAAAATGATCCACTTTAAAAAACATCACAAATAGATACAAGTGGTGTAAAGGTTGAGTCATTTTTTTAAAACATCAGTAACGACCAATTATTATACCAGTCAATTTGGCCAATGGTGGTGTAGTGGTTAGCAATGTGACCTTGGGTTAAGGGTTTGATTCCTGCCTTGTGTGTGTGTGTGTGTGTGTGTGTGTGTGTGTGTGTGTGTGTGTGTGTGTGTGTGGAGTTTGCATGTTCTCCCCATGCTTGGTGGGTTTCCTCCCCTTTGTCGTTCCTGAATTGCCCATAGTGTGGTTTGGACCCTGTGATTGATTGCCACCCTGTCCAGGTTGTACCCTACCTTGTGCCCAAAGGCTTCTGGGATAGGCTCCAGGACCCCCATGACCCTGTACAGGATAAACAGTATAGACGATGGATGAATAAATGAATAATGTTGGCCACTTCTGTATGGTGATTAGCAGATTAGTGTTATGTGACCTATAGTATAGTATGGTTTGATTTTTTACCCCGGGAGGGTTTATCCAAACATTTCGTTAATTATTCAGAAGTTTTATTACATGCTATAACTAGCAATCGTTGATATTTGCTTCAGTCACTACTTAAGCCTTATCTTCAACTCTCTTAACCTCATGAGTTCAGTGTTGACTGAAGAAACACCTCAAGGACAATCAGTAGAAATATGCATCCGAGTGACCTGAGGTAGCACAAGCATATACAATTTCCGCTGCTTTATAATGTCACCCCAGTCAGCATGATCTAGAACTAATATTTCTAAACTACTGTATATTATGTTGTTAATTCAGAACAAGAAAGGGTAACCTATACAAAACTGTCACTCATCCAAAGTTTATGATTTCACTAAAGAATCAGACGCAAGACCGCAACAGTGTTGAATAGTCCTATTAATATTATAAAGATAATGCGTCAGAATAGAGCAAAAACAATTAAGTGCATAAATATGTATTTCAAAGGGCTTGTTTATATGTAAACACTTATACTCTGGTGGTTACATCAGTGCGAACAAATTAATCAGATTTAGAAAAAAAAAAAGATCAGAACAGCCAAGTATAAAGCCGAGCTGATGGTTTAACTGATACACAGTTTCTGATTTAGACAACCTCCAGGTCTAACAGTTTTTTCATAAATCTGCTTTGTTTTCTGTTTGTTTCTTCTAGCTCACATATACACACTTATTCATACCCTCATACAGTGTGCATGATTCATCGTCTTACTCATGGCCTTATTTGCTATATTTTTCTCCTATGTGCATGTTTGTCTATTTTCTTTTCCCACGGTTTATCCATTTTAATTGAATGTTTTTCTTCTTCCTCTCCTTCTGTGTCTTTATTTAAAGCTCTATAAGGCTTTATATTAAAAAAAAAAATCTGACTGTGGTGATAGATCACTCAAATATGATATATATACACATGATGAATGTGATCATTTTGATTCTGATTTGGGTAACCTCCATAAGGTGAATTTATAGATCAGTTTTTTTGCGATCTTATTTTAATGTGACCTGACATTCATACTGTAATTCTGTGTTGAGAAATTCGCAAAATAATGGGAAAGGGGAAAGTCAGTGATGAGGTAATGAGCTAATGAACCTCGCAAACATTTATGAAACAGAAACATGTTGCTGTAAAAGCAAAATTAGAAGGCACATAGCATAACACAACCATTCTGTGTTTAATGTTTTCTTAAAAGAATTGGTTGAACACGGCCATAGGAGATCCGGACTGTATTGTATAAAATATACTGTAATAATATGTGTTTAAGGAACAGAATTCTTTGACATCGCACTCTTTTCAATCAAGGTGTCAAGGGGAGTTCAAAGCGTACGGTGAGTTAACATCATAGTCAACCTTTATCTAACAAATAATTCAGCTACACATATTGCTTCTTCTGTGTAATTTTCAATATTCTATTTTGTTTTTTGTAATAAAAAAGTAGCAAGGTTATTATTCTACTTGAATAAATATAGTAGGAATGCAGATTTTTGTTTTTCATCCTCAGTATACAGTAGTAGCTATGTCAGTAGTGGGAATACGAGTTATTTGGCTAAGGGGATGGAATATAAATTTCATTAACCACTTTTAAGAGATGTAGTAACAACGGCAGCAATATGCTTTAAGGGATACAGTAGGAACATCAGTAATTAGTTTTAAAGGATATACTCAGGAACACTGTACTTATACTAATATACTAGGCCTACTTTTGCTCTCAATTCTTCAAGATGTTAGATACATTCCTTGGAGACGCTGGTCCATGTTGACATGATTGCATCATGCTACTGTAGGTTTTTCAGGTGCAATTTTATGCTGTGAATCTCCTGTCCTACCACATCCCAAAGGTGTTCATTAGATTCAGATCCAGTGACTCGGAAGGCTGTTGAAGAACATTCTACTCACTGTCGAGCCAGTTTGAAATGACCTTTGCTTTGTCACTCAATGCATTATCATCCTGGAAGTAGCCATTAGCACATTAGGAGGATTAAAAAATGTTAGCACTATGGCCTTGCACCTTCAGGATTGGTGTTCGAATTCCTTCTCGGCTCTGTGTGCACGGACTTTGCGTGTTCTCCCCATGCTTGGTGGGATTCCTCCAATCTGTCCAGGGTGCCAATCCATTGTAGGGTCTACCCTGCTTCACGTGTCCCAAGACCTTAAAACGGATATGCGATGTAAAAAAAATAAGTGAGTGGGGCCAAGTTACTTGTTCCCAAGAAGGATCAGCAACAATTTTCAAGACTTCACTCAAGTGAAAAGTCGTGGCATACTTTGAGGCCCAAAGTATGCCACGCAGTGATGATTGATTTCCCACACCAATACACCACGTCTTTCCAGTCGGCAGGTTGGATTCATGGATTTGTGCTTTTGGCTCCAAATTCTGACTCTACCATCTGGGTGCTTCTGCAGAAATTGAGATCAGAGCAGGCTACATTTTTTTCCCAGACTTAAGCTGTCCAGTATCCGGGAGCCCGTGCCCAGCGCAGCCTCGGCTTTCTGTTCTTGGCTGCCTGAAGATATGATGTGTTTTGCATTTGACATGCAATGCCTTCCTGCTCACCACAATTGCGCAGAGTGACTGTAGCTTTTCTGTTGGCCATTAACAAGGAATTTCCATCAGCAGAACTGGCGCTCACTGGATGTTCCTAGTTTATTGCACCATTCGATGTGCTGTAAACGCTGGTGAGGGTTTTGTGGGAAACTCCCAGGAGATCAGCAGTCATACTGTAGAAATACTCAAAACACATGTCACAGTGAAAATAATGCGTGCGATCACATTTTTCAGCATTCCGATGGTTATCTGAAGCGGCTGGCCTGTATCTGCTGGATCTTATATATTGCACTGCTGCCAAATGATTGGCTGGTTAGATACTTGTACTGTAAACATGTAATATTTGTGGACAGGTGTTCCTAATAGAGTGTTCAATGTGTTTATATTAAAAATCATTTCATTTAAAGAAATACAGATGCTGTTTAAGGGCTATAAGAGGAAATGTCAGCAATTTGTTGTAATAGACACAGGGATTCTGTAGCAATGTCAGCATATTTCATAAAGGATGTATACAAGAATGTCACTGTTTTGTTACAAGAAATGTGGTAAAACTCCAGTAACTAACTCTATAGGATATGTCTGGAGGTACTATAGCTTTTTAATGGGAGATTAGCTCTAATTATACAGTAAGTCTTCATACTTATAGGCACTTATACAGTGTATAGGCTTATAAAGGCTAGTAAAGAATAACGTAATTTGAGATTACAAATATTACATTCATCGCTACAGGAAATTAATCTCTCACCTTCTCTAATCTCTTCCCATTAAAATGTGTATCGTGCCTAATCCAGCTCTTTCATGAACATATGTTCACAGTTATTTAAAAAAATTTTCTTCTCTAGACCCTCACTTACTGTTTCTCTTTAGAAATGTGAGAATTAACATAGAGAGTCAACAACTATCTCGCTAAAGGCTTGACCTTTGACTTCTGCGTTGTAAAAGGTGAGATTCACTGGAATCATTCGCTTTAGTACAAACGACTACTGTACAGCTGCAAAAGAAACTCCAGTTAAAGATGAGCTTCCTGTCCAATAGTTATATGTGTGTGTGTCTGTGTGTACATGACATTATGGGACCCCTGTGGCTATAAACGTGTCAATGTACAGGGTTATCAATACTACTAAGATTATAGGGTTTATTAAACGAGTTAAATGAATCTGCGTTAGTGTCATGCATTATGTCCTATAATTCAACACACAATTAATGAACAAGTCCAATCCAAACATTCTACCATAATTAATCAGAAGACAGTGGTGAATTTGTCACCAGACTCTATGTACTGTATGTAATCTATACAGTTTATTATAGGATATCTGGTACATATGGAAGAGGGCGAATAATATATTTTTTGTTGTTGTTGTTTGTTTCAACCAATTGCTCTGAAGACATACATCAAGCTTCCAGGTTTTTTTTTTAATCTGACAGCGCTATTCCTAGTTTATTTTCCCAAATCGGATTACAACACATTTAAGATCAAACTCATCTCTCACCTTACTATTGCAGAATATTAAAAAAATCCAATCAAAGCCAATTAACCTCCAATTAGCATAGTGTTGGAAGTGTTGTTTAACGAGTAGGGGCTGCTAATTGCCAGTGATTGCAGCAGGCTGGTATGATTGCTGTCCCATTAAAAAGTCATAAAGTTGTATGAACAGAGGCGTCCCATCAGCCCAACTGACCTTCATAGAGGATGAGTGAGGGCAGAGAGAGAGAGAGAGAGAGAGAGAGAGGGAGGCAGAAAACAGGGTGACAGGAGGAGAGGGAGGAGGCAACTGCATTATTTTAGAAGCAACAAATATAATCCAATTTCAAGATTTGGATAGTGGAATGTAAATGTTACTGAAATTCTCCACAATAGCACTGTGGGTAGCACTGTCACCTCGCACCTCCAGGGTCCGGATCTGATTTCCTCTTCGGAGTCTGTATGCAGGGAGTTTGCATGTTCTCCCCGTGCTTGGCTGGGTTTCCTCCTTGTACTCTGGTTTCCACCAACAATCCAAAGACATATCACATGGCAACTACTACACATGGAAATTTGTACTGTGCTGTCAAAAGTTTGAACACACCTTGTTTGTTTAGTGATTTATTTTCTACATTCCAGAACAATACTGGAGATTTTAAAACTACAGTATGAAATGAAATAACACATGTGGCATTGGGTAATTAAGTAACATCAACAACAACAAACTCAGTTGTTATTTTAAGACATGATGGTCAGCTGTTCATGAACATTTCTTGCATGAACAGTATTGTCACGTCCATTTGCAAAACCCATCAAGCACCATGATGAAACTGGCTCTCATGAAGACCATCTCAGGAAAGCAAGACCAAAACTTACCTCTGCTGCAGAAGAGAAGTCAGAGGAGAAGTTCATTTAGAGTTCATTTAGAGTTCATTTAGAGTTTATTTACAGATGTCTAAACCTACCTGGCCCTACTGTATGTGAAAAAGTAACTGCCCCCTAAAACCCAATAACTGGGTGACAATGAGTCTGTCACATCACTGTGGAGGAATTTTGGCCCGCACTTCTTTGCAGAATTGTCTGGACTAGTGCACTTCAAAACCTTAACCTTGTTTTTTTTTTTTTTTTTTTTTTAATCCATTCAGAGGTGGACTTGCTGGTGTGTTTTGGATATGCAGTCCTGCTGCATAACCCAAGTGCGCTTGACATCAAGCTCAAGAACACTTACTGTACTGGTAGGTTTTGGATCATTTTCCTGCTGCATAATCCAAGTGCACTTGAGCTTGAGATCACAAACGGACGGCTGGACATTTGACATGAATGATTTTCCGGTAGAGCTCAATAAGAGTGGGATAATTATGCAAAAAAGAAAAAGAAAGAAAAAAAATACTTCTGCACTATATACAGTATATATATATATATATATATATAAATTGCATGTATCTTTGAGAATTTGCACAACTTCCTTCAACAATTATACCTACCAGATAGTTTCTGTACATTTTGTACATTTCTTTTCTACTGTCTTTTGTTTTTGTCTCATGTGATTACTGCAGTTTATTGTTTATTGTCTATGTGATGGTGTTGTGTAATGCTGCTGCAGAACTTAAATTTCCTTTTTGACTTAATAATGATCCATCTTATCTTATATTAGTGGGAGCCATTTCTCAATGGGAAACCACTTATTGTACAATTCTATGCTCTTTAAGGACAAACAGGAAGAGTTAGTTACTGCAGTGCTAGACAATGTATAGTATGGGCAGTTCCCAGTGCAACCCTCAGCCTTGTTTCAAATTTCCTCCTTTTACCTCTTGATGGCAGGTAGTGCAATTAAAGAGGATTATGATGTACTACAGTATATACACATTTTCTCTATGCAAAAGACAGCACAGATAAAAAGAGATAAAGAAATAGAGAAAAATAGGAGGGTTTGGGCATTGTTGGGGGTTTAAAAATTATGGTAAGAAGGCAAGAAAATCAACATTTACCCATGCATGACTTCTCAGTGAAGACTGCTGGCTGGGAGGGAGAGAGAGAGACGACTGACTGCCTTAGGCAGCCTCCATACTAAGTGTGTGTGTGTGTGTGTGTGTGTGTGTGTGTATGTGTGTGTCAGAGAGAAAGAGAGAGTGAGAGAGAGAGATCAGGTGGTTGTTAGACTGAGGCTGTTTACAGAAGGTCACAGATGAGATCAAGGCAATTTGAGGTTCGAAATGAGTGATGTCCTCTCTCATTTAGGCACCATGCTCAATCCCCCACATGCCAACAACCTCCATCTACACACTTACACACATCACAACTCTGCATATGCCAACCCTGCCTGGCTGCACGCACACACACACACACACACTTCCTTTGGATTCCTCCCTCAAATAAAGTGGCACAATAGAGTCGATCTAGTGTCCCTCCAGGGCACTGAGGCAGAGACAGAGGAGCACTGTTAAGCAGACGAGTGTCCCCCTGTCTTCAACAGAGCACTGTTTCAGTCTCACAGATTTTTTGCCTGCACACATGCGGTTCAAACCTCTAAAGCATGTCCCAATCCTCATTTTGAGGTGTAAAGATTTCCTCGGGAGCAGCTTTTATATAACCTTAAAGTGGCACGTTGGCAAAGTTCAAAGATGCAGAATCAACTGGGTTTCTGTTTTTTTTTTTTTTTTTATACCTAAAACCACTTGCAGTATTCGCTATGACCAATTAATACATGCAACAAGATCATTAAAGCAACAAAATCCATTCAAATATATCTTGAGCTTATATATTGTACAATGCATTACTGTGTCTGTGCTGTATGTGTGGGCACAGGGCTGCTATATGAACATCACTGTTTGCATATTAGGTTCTGGCAGGAACCATATTTAGAAGAAGAATGACCAGCCTTGTGCAGAGTTTAAGAAAAGCACAATCCAAAACCCAAATAGCTATGGAGACATTAATCAAATTCTGAGAAGAGCTTTGAAAGTATTGAACAAGAAAAATGGTCGAAACACTAGAAGCAAACAGGGAAATGCAGCTCGGAATAACATGAGTGATTGGTAAGACTTCTCAGTGAGACAGTTTAAACCATGTGCTTATGAAGTATGTGAATGACATACTTGTGGTGGTGGGTCTAATAACCAAGAATGATGTGAAGTCCTATGTGGATGATGTGCATATTGTGTCCCAGGGGCGATACGCCAACAACCAACCTGGTCTTAAATGTCAGCAGGGACTACAGAACTGGTTGCAGATTTCAAAAGTAGGACAGTAGGACATCCACAGGTCTCCAATTCAATAGGATGCTGTAAGATTTTATAATATGATGAACTTTCCCATGCCTCTATGGCCATAAAACAACCCCCTCATTGCGCTTCCAGATTCCTTATGTGGTACAACTTTCTGTAGCCCGTGTTCATACAGTACATACTGTACAAACCGGAACCATTTTGTTTAACTGGAGACAAGGCTAAGGTATCTTCTATCAACTGTCTCCAAGTCTCTCTATGACTTACATGTTAATGACTTTTGGTGTATGGGATGTACAGTGGTGTGAAAAAGTGTTTAAATGAAGGTTTTTTTTTTTATTATTAAGGGAAAACAAAATCCAAAACTACATAGCCCTGTGTGAAAAAGTGTTTGCCTCCTAAACCTAATAACTGGTTGGGCCACCTTTAGCAGCAACAACTGCAATCAAGTGTTTTCGACACTTCACACAGCACTATGTAGTTTTGGATTTTGTTTTCCCTTAATAATAAAACCCTTAAATTTAAAAACTGCATGATGTGTTTACTTCTGTTATCTTTGACTGATATTTAAATTTCTTTGATGATCTGAGACATTAAAGTGTGACAAACATGCAAAAAAATAAGAAATCAGTAAGGGGGCAAACACTTTTTCACACCACTGTATGTATGAGATCTCCTTTTCATACATCTTAAAATGTAACAATTGCACTCTTTCATACCTAACAGACACCTGTGGAGAGAATGAGCGTCAACATACACGTCACTGAGACCTTGTCATAGATTCTGGACAACTTGACCAGCATCTTGTCAATTATTCTGAAGTCCTTCTGAACCACCACTACAAGAAGAATCCATCTCCATCCATCTAGGAACCTCTGTAGTCCAACTAGGGACCGTGGAGGCCAGTGGCGACCACATGGTATACAGTATGTATCCCCATTTGTATGACCGCGCTAGGACACAATAAGTACCATCTGCAGGGAAACGTCATCATATGACATACATGAAATGCAGTGCTGAGGACCACACAGACTTGCAGAGGGTGGTCAGGTCAATGATCACTACCCAGCCTACAGAATATCTACTCCAGGACCAGGAACAAGAAAAGAATCCCACTACAGTCTTCCCCAGTGGCCATGGTCTGGAAAGCACCTCCACAAACAGTGTCATTACAAACCTTCAGCTCCTTCACATTACAGTACATGACACTACACATATCCACAAACAGATACCTACATGTGCATGTTTTGTGTGCACTCTCTTTTCCCTCATATCAATCCTTCTATTGTGTGTATAGTCTACTTAATGTTCTTGCTATGCAGTTGCTGCAGCTCATTTCATTGCACCTTTGTACCCGCTACGAATGTGCATATGACAAACAAACCATTAAATATTGAATATAGCTCTAATATCACCTGATAATAAACAGGAAATGAACAGACGTGGAGAATCTGTTATTAGGGAGGGGCATTGTGCTGGACTGTTACCTGGGCTGACAAATAGCTATTATAAATCTGAAGGATTAAAATCTCTAATCAGGAAAATGCACTCGAGAATTAAAGCATGCCTGGCTGATATTCAGGTAATCTCTCTCTCTCTCTCTCTCTTTCTCTCTCTCTCGCTCTCTCCGAGGCAACTGTGGAGCACAGAAGCACTTAGCAATCATTTTATAATAAGCCTCCATCTAACAGCCATCTAACAGACTGCTGCTAATCTATGTGACTGTATAATCTGTAGTGTGTGTGTGTGTGTGTGTGTGTGTTTTTTAATGATGTGTGAATGCCACCCTACACCTCGGTCATCAAGAGCATCAACACACCCTCTGCTCTCACCCGCTCCTCTGTTCTTACTTACGCCTCTTAGCCACCTGCACAGAGTGCATGTGTGTGTGTTTTTTTGCGTTATGAGAAAAAGAGAGACACAAGGAAAAAAAAAGAGAGAAAAGTGATGGTGCTGGTATGATGACCTTTTCAATCCGAGGTCGGCGGGAGTCACATCCCTTGACTGTCTGTCGAATGAAATGTACGAAGTGACGGTGTAACGCAGTTAAGTCACGGAGGCTGGATTTGATGGCGAGATACAGTACATGCATGCATGTGTATATGCGCGAGTCGATAAGAATCAGTGACCTCACCGTTAATCCCTCGTATTGGAGTATATCTGTTGAAGTATGTGTGTGTGGGTTGGAGGGTAAAAAAGGGATTTTGTTCTGCATGCTGCTGCTGCTGCTGCTTTCTATGTGCAGATTTGAATGTCTCCATGAATATGTAATCAAACCCAGTAAGCCATTAGCCTACTCTTCCCCACTTTCTTTCCCCTCTCTCTGTCTTGGATCTTTATTCTTTGCAATGCTTCTTCATGTGGCACTGCTCTAATGAATCTGTCTTTTGTGACCCATACACTAGTGCGACCTCACTCGCTGAAACTGAAATGGTTTTGAAGCCAGGAATCCTGGAAATGTGACAAAAGTTGGAGTATTGTGTTGTAGAAAATGGCACTGCTGTGTCGTAACTTATGTGGCAAGGTGGCTTAGTGGTTATCACTATCGCCTTGCACTTTCGCTTCCCATCTCGGGTCTGTGTGCATGGAGTTTGCATGTTCTCCCCGTGCTTGGTGGGTTTCCTCCGGGTTTTCCGGTTTTCCGAAGACATGCGGATTAGGTTAATTGACGCTCCTAAATTGCCCGTAGTGTGTCAATGAGCGTGTTGTGTATGATTGGCACCACTGTACCCCGCCATACTCGTATCATAAGTCGCCAGGGTTAGACTCCAGACCACCCCGTATGCAGGATAAAACGTTATAGATGATGAGTGAGTGAGTGTTGTGCCTTCGTTTTCAAGGATGAATGAGTATATCTCATCAGGTACTTACTGTAGATGTGAGCAACCACTATTCTGAGCATATCCAGATCCTGGGTAACGCTAGATGCGAGGTAGGAATACACCATGGATGGTGCACTATGAAGACACATGCAGGCGGTCATTCACACCCAGCATTAATTTAGAGTCACCAATCCACCTACCAGCATGTTTTTGGAAGGTGGGAGGAAACCAGAAAAACTGCCGCTGTGAGGAGGCAACACTACCCACAGCACTGCTGTGAGCGACACCCCGTGGAGCAAAAACATCTCAGGTGAAATATAGTTAACTTTAGATACATAAAGGTCATTTAGAACAATGTATTGTATACGCTTTGAAAAAAGGTTTGAATCAAGGACAATGCATGGATACCCGGGTTGTCCTTTTTTATGGCATGGCAACAGAGGCTGATAACAAATGGTTCCAAAGCAGCATGAACCAAAAGTGATCCACATTCAAGGTAATGTTCCCCCTGGAATATGTTTAAAATTGACTTTTTTTTTCTTTTAAACGATAGTATTTCTTTTACTGCTCTGGAAAAGTATGGTTGGAGTTATGATCTTTAAACATCCATCACACTGAACACTGAAAAAATTGAGTGAACGCGGTAAGAACTTGCACAACTTGGCAGGAACGCAGCTGAAACCGGTAAGGACGTATTATTGTCTCCCTTGGAACTGAGCTGCCATGCTTTTGGGTGGTACCTAGAGAGGACATGGTCATATCAAGGCGCATGAAGAAATTACTAAGGACATATTAACGACAGCATTGACTGGTTAGGATGCCTTTTAATTAACATCTTTTAGGGAATTCATTGACATTCTACAAGCATGGCTCAGACTGAAAAGTCTGAATGAGATGTCACAGTATGGTACTACAGTACATCAATGAAGTTCCCACAACGAATAGCTTCCCATAGCTTGTGCTTTGACGATGGTTGTTCCGTGCCACATTACGCTCATATTATGTTATTGTGGTGGGGACCCCATTCACGGCACATCATCAGCAGGTCTATGTCATTGCTCAGAGAGTTTATTGTAAATACTGGACACAATTGCTCACAACTTCACTTCATGATAAGCAACTGGTAATGATCTGATCAGACATACAGTACTGTAATAAAAACTCGGTTCCATCTCATTGTGCGTGATAGAAAATTAGTAACAACATGACAAGACATATGGCTAGGATGTAGATGATAAATGAAATGGATAAATGCACATTTTTCCATTTTGACCCCGGTCCCGCCATGTTTGGCGTTTTTAGGACGCAGTGGGAACTTCATGTAGGGGCTCTTAATCATATACAGTATTATACTACCCATTGTTGATAAGTAAAACATTTGTAGTAAAAGTTATAAGGTTAAAGCTAAAAATAAGCTGATCAGCATCTGGCACATAACTGCTCATAACACATTTTGATTACATTTATGGCGCAGTTTTCATAGTGTACAGTAGGTACCAACTTTTGGAGTAAGCCATGCTGCGTCACACTTTTGATTGTGTTTGGTGAGGACTGTGGCAGCTTGTTGGTGCATCTTCTGCATACTCGTATACACAGTGAACTATCGCATTGATTGGCTCTGTTGAGCGAAGCATATAACCACGTCCACTTTGAGGGAAAAGCGATAAAATTGTCCAAAAAAGCGATACGTGCTGTGACGAAATCTGGCACAAAACTGCTCATAACTTCCTTTTTACTTCATGGCGGAGGTTTACCTTCAAGCAAATACCGAAGGACTGGTAAAGTTTCATTAAATTCTGTTTAGCCAGTTTTGCGTGATGCTTTGATAAATTCGGTGGGACAGACATACAGACATACAGACATATGGAAATAAATTATTTTGAGACTGTAGAAAATGTAAAGATATCTTTAAAAGAGCAAGTTTTGGTCAGTGAACAGACAAAAGCTTTATTTTTATTTATATAGATAAAACATATTGAGGTGGTGTGTGGAACCCAGTGCAAAATGGACAGCCATTGTTATTGTTGAATACAGAAGTATGACAACAATGAGAACAGTGCATGCCTTTGGACTGTGGGATGGAACCCGGAGTAACTGAAGGAAACCCACCGAGCATGGTGAAGGCATGTAAATTCTACACACACAAAGTGAAAGTGAGATTCGAACCTCCAGCCTTGAAGGTGAGAGGCGATAATGCCAACCACGAAGACAACGTGCCACCTACTGTAAAGAACAACATACATTTCTAGTTATACTGTACATACATAATCATTCACAGTTACAGCTACATTTAATCTTCTGCAGCACTAAACTATCACTCCCTCACTAGTCTCTCTTTTTTCTCTCACTCTTGAAGCTCATAAGACAGAAGAAAAGAAAAAAAAGCAACAATATGCAAAGAATTTCTGGCATGAGAACATTTACATGGTGGCGAACTTGAAGCAACAGCTTTATTCTGACTGTTACAAAAGCACACACACTGGAGACTAAATGTCAAATAAATGCAAAAAAAAAAAAGGGGGGGGGGATTTATTATTAGGCATAGCTTTTGTGGAGCATCTTGCACACACACACACACACACACAGGAACACTGAGTTTTCCTGCTCTGCTACCTTCACAACCTGCAAATCAACATTTAATAATTATGTGAAACGTGACATGTGTGGATGAAGTGACTATCAGAATATGAATTAAAGTGTGAATATTCGTTCATGCTGCAAAACTACGCAAAAGACCATTTTGGAGAAACTATATTTTATGACCTATAATGTCATTCAGCACTCCATCAAAGTCCAGATTGTGTCCAATCTGCATCATCTGTGCTGTGTTTGTTCCATCAAAAAGAAACATTTGCTCAGTTTTATTTCTCGTGTGCACGTATGCAGGCAGTTATGGAGTGGAAATTTACAGGCTGTTATATGGTGCTGTAAAACATTTCATGCCATTTTTCTCCTTATAAATATTTTCCCCCTATCTGTCACACAAAAGTCAATGTATAAAATCATTTAACTTTTATCAGACATGCACATTAAACATGTACAGTCTCATACTGCTTATGAGACATTTTAAAAGATCTGGGCCTGTATTTACAGTACTAAGCGTCTTAGAGTAGGTAATCACTCCTAAGTGGCAAAAAATTCTCAGGCGAAATTTCGGTCCTACTTTTAAGACTAGGAGTAAAAACAATTGATCAACATTCTTCAAATTGGAAATCACTCCTATCTCCACCAAAACTTGGAAGAGCTCCGGACTGGTTAGAAGGTGCGAGGAAAATGCGTTCAGACAGAGACGCCTGCAGAGAAGAGATGTTTCGGTAACACTGAGTGACACAGAGCTCATAAAAGATACACTCTGGATACAAAAAAGTAATCATTTTTTGTAACAATTTTTTTATTTTTGTAAAAATTGTGTACGGTATGCAATTACTGCTTTACATGTTTTAGTAACAAAGAAGGTGAAGCTTTAAAACAGTGATGATTTTGATTAACCACAGCTGACAATGTCGCAAATAATAAATCAAACTTTGCTCATAGAGCACCACAGATTAAAATCTGTGAAATCAATGAAAAACAAGCTGCATTCATGGGCATTGCTGATTTTCCTGGAGTTGTGAGCATCATCAATGGCACACACATTAAAATAAGCATCCCGAATATGGATGCAAAGTTATCATCAATTTAATATACAGTATACTGTACATATACTTTTACTGTATATATAAAAGCAGCACTTCAACACTTCATTAACATGGCGTTCACCATTTATCACACTCCTCAGGGGTATGTGTGGCATACTGACAGGTGGCATTGATGGACTCACATTTTCCCATCCACTCACTTTTCATCTTTAGAGGTAAGAGTAGGACAGAATTTTCCTTTTACTATTTTTACATTTTACTTTGTCCTCTGCAAGCAAAACGGTGTCATCGCCTCTCCAATTCGTCTTTCATGTTAAAGTCATTCTAATCAGATTATGATAGTCCTACACAGCTCTATTATGGGGGTTTGAAACTGTTTTGATTGGAGCAGTGTGATTAGAATATCTTCATGCAGCCGAGTCAGACATACTGTACAGTATATACAGTAAGTATTATTTACAGTATTTGTCTGTGTGCATAAAGCTTTCACACAACTCGCGCTGATTTCTCTATTTCGATTTTCCACTGTTTAAAACTACAAACACTAGACACCCACCCAATAAACACCCACTATAATGTGTAGTATTCTGAGTGCAGTGATGTCACACACTTTTCTAGGAGCGGTCCTGCTCCAGGAAGCTTCATAAATGTTATTAAATTATGTTGTTAATTTATGTTGTACGTTGAACATTGTTTCGTTTCACTGTGTACTGAACTGTATATAAAAGCAATTATTCTTCTCATTGGCAAACTATTTTCATTTTGGCCTTTTAAAATCATTTGGCCATCTAAATACTTGCCTTTCTCTCTCTTAGAAACACATTTATTAAGAAGTGTGCACACACAGTGCACATATTGTATCCTGCCCTTGGTTTCAACTGACGTTTTTTTCCCCCAAATATTTTAAAAAGGTTATTCAATTTAAATCAAAGCTAATACTAAATGTGATCTGGAGCTGACAGAACAGTAGTATGTCTAACAGAGATTTTATAACTCAGCTCTTATTTCTAATCATTTTTACCAATTTACTAGAAATGAACACCCAACAAAAAATTAACCCTATTGATTTTTTGTGATGTGCCTCAATACTGTAACTATAACACGTTTCTCATTTAATATTACATTACCTGCTACACTGTGCATGGTGGACATGATGTTATACTGTTGTCCGTATAGTTTTTTCTTTAAGAACTCAGCTTAATTAGCGTGCACAGAAGACAAAACGGGGCAAATGCATAATAAAATAATACCAAACCTTTATATTACTCAGCAAGTTACAAGTCAATTCCCGAAGTTGCTGTTTTGAAAGCAGGAAAAGCAGGCAAGCGTAAGGATCTGAGTGCGTTTCCCAAGTGCCAGATTGTTACCTTTGGGTTGTTCCTTATGTGCAGTGGTTAGTATCCAGCAAATTGACTTCCATGCAGAGACAGAAGAACACATTTCATAACTGGACAAATAATCAAACCATATTAACACATCAGAGGAATGCTGTTTTGCTGAAGATAACCCAGCCGTGCTGATATTCTATACAACAGCACAGTTGCTCACAAAAGTGTGATATTGCTTTTATACAACAGTTCTACAAACGCTATCTATTATCGACAGATTTCGATTTGTTGGTTTACTTAACCAGTTATTTTACACAATACCTTCCAGAAATAATTAACTGTGACTGGCAGAGCTGGCGACCAACAGTTTGTGTAATTAAACAACTGTTAATAATATAGTTTTACATTTTTACTGGAACTACTGTGTATAGCCCAATGGTGAGGAGAATAAACCATGGAGATGGTGGACAATCCTGAGAAACTACTTTATATTGCCACTTATTCCGCTTAAGAATATCTGCTAACTTCAAGGTTTTGGGGTTGAACCCCAAATAGCATTAAATATGAGGGTGTACAATCTTTTGTTAGAGGTTAGAAATGGTATTTAAAATGGTATTCAGACTTGTTTTAGAAGCTAGTTAGCTTTGTAGCTCGTGTTAACATGAACACAACAACATGGATGGTTCACAGGTAATCCGGAGCAGCTTGGAATCAATTACTAAAGAGACAAATTATTGTTTAAGACAACGTTATCAGATCTGTTTTCTTGCTGAAAGTGCTTTCGATGACTGCCAGCTGCAATACTGAACCGTACTGATCTACTTTCACTGATGCTGGCGACTAACAATTATTAAACTGCGTGATACATACAGTACAGTTAAATGACCCAGTGCTGTCATCCTCTATTATCATCACTTGTGGAATGCCTGTCGTTTAATCAGATTACCTGGTCGATGTAAAAAAAAAAAACTTCCAGGTGAATATAAGGATTATACTGTATAGTACATGGCTACATACAGCTGTGAATCTATTGGAATTCATCCAGTCATTTATTTCCCTTAGTCTAGACATATACTTCATTACTCTCCATTAGTTGTTTGAAATCAATTAGGTTCCTTGCTGGCAACCCACTGGAGTTTGTCCACTCCTGATGTAGATCCAAAGCATCCGATCAGTTATTATCTTCTACATGTATCTGTATTGAATGTTAATTTAAACCCACTTACTGTTATATCGAACATTATTATATAACCTTTATATAAGTATTACCTGTTTACTAGCTGTAACACTTTCCACACTTCACTAAGGGTGTTGCATTGAGAGGAAAAACATGTTCAGCACTGTCACTTCTGCGTAGGTGTTATGAAGTAAACATGAAGCTGTCATGCGTCACTGACACAGAGGATATTTGGCCAGGAGAGATAGTTCTGAATCCTGCAGCAAGCTAGAAGCCTTGCTTATTAGGGAAGAAGAATTGTGATCACAGAGGTTGGGGAGAGAGGAGAAAAACGATGGAGAAAGGGGATGATAGGGGAGG
This sequence comes from Platyallabes tihoni, assembly GCA_030068045.1. Taxonomy (NCBI): domain Eukaryota; kingdom Metazoa; phylum Chordata; class Actinopteri; order Siluriformes; family Clariidae; genus Platyallabes; species Platyallabes tihoni. Next base: position 9,110,944 of record JAQQZS010000008.1, on the reverse strand, counting down.
TTTTTCACTTGAGATATTTCAACAACTGGCTGTTAAGCAGGGGAGAAGGCGGGGAGAGAGCAAGGCTGAAAATGAAGATTGATTGAGGATTGGCGAGACTGTGTATGTGTGTCTGTGTGTGTGTGTGTGTCATTGAGGAAGCAAGGGAGAGAGATGAGCATTAGCTCAGCCGAGCTCATTCAAGGCAACTGATAATGACACAATCTCTCTAACATATTCAAATACTCTTTGGCTTGTTTTCTGTCTCTTCAATACACATACGCTTACCTGGTCTTGTCAGCAGTCTTGCTTGCCCTTGCCCCATGGCACACACACACACACAAACGCACACACATTAAGAACCAGAAAGACAAACATAGTCATTTTGGACTGAAGACATGTCATGTTCCGCTCTCTGTGAAGGACAGCTTCCTGATAAATGTCACTCCTTGTTAGGCTGCAAGGCCATCAGCCCCCTCGGACTAAACAGTGCACTTTAACTTCATCAAAACACACACACATAGATGAAGAAGGAAATGGTAAAAATGAATGAGGTATCAAGGTTCACTTTTATTTTCATTACCAGCATTGGTACCCGTTGTTGACGGGAAAAGAGTTTGTAGAAGTTTTTAAAAGGTTAAAGCTATAAATAAGCCGATCAGCTTTATTATTATTTCATGTTAAAGCCCACGTACATGTCTGCCTGCAACAAAGATGAACCCCTTCATTTTTTAAACTAAAATGTTTTGTCATTTCACAAAATTTTGTTTGATGTGACAACATTATATGGTACGGTCAGAGGTGGAAAGTAACGAATTACATTTACTCGCGTTACTGTAATTGAGTAGCTTTTTTGTGTATTTCTACTTTTT
>JAQQZS010000008.1:9048163-9060401 GCA_030068045.1 Platyallabes tihoni | reverse complement strand
CAGGGTGTACCCCGCCTAGTGCCCGAAGTCTCCTGGGATAGGCTCCAGGTCCCCGCGACCCTGAACACAGGATTAAGTGGTATAGAAAATGAATGAATGAATATACAGTATATATATATAAAATCGTTGGCAGATCACTGTATCACTGAGCTTATGAGAAAAATAAAACACATCAGGACATTCTGTTTACGAAATAGACACCACCATGTTGTTGATTATTTTACTCCACTAACAGGGTGTCATGTTTTATTGTCTATATGCTGACTTGAATCTAATTGCTTACATTTATATGAATATATTGGGAGAAATACACTTCCTGGCCAAAAAAAGTCACTTAGTCCAAGAGTTTGTTTGACCGCCACAGAATGTGGTGGCCAATTTGTGTGTGAAAATGGTTCCAAAACCACCCTGCCATACTTCAAGTCATGGAATATGCCTGTGCCATCAGAAAACCTGGTCATTCAGTACATTCAGATCGTCAGCTGACTTTGTCTTATTGGCACATAATAATTTGCTAAGTCTTGTCAATGACCTGACCAACTGAAGCAACCCCAGATCATAACACCACCTCCAAAGGCTTGTACTGTACAGTGGACACTATGCATGATTAGTGTATCACTTCATGTGCTTCCCTTCTTACCCTGACGCACACATCGCTCTGGGATCAGTCTGGACTCATGGATCATACTGCATGACCTTTTTTTCATTGTTCAAATTTTTATCTCTTTTCTAGCAAACTGAAGCCTTTTCTTCAGGTTAGTCTTACTAGCAAGTGGTTTACGATGTACCAAGTGTTTAAGTGATTTTTCATTTTCCCATACCCTACTTCTTCTCAGACAGTATCCTTCCAGGTTTTGATAATGTGTTGGACAGTCCTTAACCCAATTGCAGTTATTTTAAACCTTCTTAGTTGTTTTGTTGCTTAATTTGACTTTGTTGCTTTAATTTGGTGTTGCAGGTGTGCGATAACAATAAATATAACAATAAATGGCATGAACCATCTGAAGTGGTGCCTTGTTTGGCCAAGGCCTTGGCCTTAATCTTTGCAACTTTGAATCATGTATTACATAAAACGTTAGGGGCATTGGTGGCTCAGAGTTAAGTATCTGGCCTGCCAGGTGGAAGGCCTGGGTTCAATTCCCAGCCAATGCCCAAACCCCAGCCACTGGATGCGTCAGTCTATACTGGCTTTTCTTACATAGTTTAGAGTTCTTAAACGGTTTTTAACTGGAACCCTCTCTGATATATCCTGTTGTACATATAAACTAAAGAATGTACTGTACAATGCATTTGTTAATTGTTTTATTTACTTCCTCAGCCTAATGCATGCTTCCTTCACATCTACAGTACAACCTACATTATATACTGTATACACATCTCAATCAAGAGCGCCGACCTCATGAATATTATACAGCCTCTGAGCTCTTGTCTACCCAGTCCTGCTTGTGAAGATTCGTCATAGAGCACAGTGTATATGAGACACAGAGAGAAAGAATGACTGACAGAAAGCCATGGGACAGCACGAGCTTCATTGAGAGCAAGAGAGCAGTCTGTGTTCATTCACTACCACTATTCAGTGTGGAAGAAAAGGGATGTAATATGTGAGAGGAAATCTGGATGATCATGTAAAAAAAAAAGAAAGGCTGAGGCTGAAAAAAAAAATTGAATCTCCATTAAGCCCTTAGTCAATACCGGTGTCCGTAAATCTAGCGTGAAAATGAATGAGAAGTTTTTATTAAAGCATGAAATAAACAAGCACTGCTAATAGAGTGAATTTATGACCTTCTTGTAAAGACCATAAAATGACCTATTAGTCAACAACACCCATCTTCCAAAGCCTGACGGTAGAGGTTTAAAGGTGTAGGCACCTCTACAACGTGCTCTTGTGCCAAAAAATGGCAGATGGGGTTTGCAACACACCATCAAAGAAACAGTTCTGATTCAACACAAGCTCAGAAGAAGATTATAACAAAACCAGTGCCATATGCAAACCTTGGAACTCTTCTCATTAAATAGACTAGCAGAACCACAGAGCTTGCTACGTACAGTATGCTACAGATGGCGGTATGGAGTAATGAGAACCCAAAGGGGAATCTGCAGGTAAAGATGCAACAGGTAACGCTGGCCTTAGCACTGCAGAGCTCGCTACACATTAAATTTCTCTTCAATTTCAGTTGAATGAATTCATATTGCATCGTGCCCGAACTTAATTAGTTTCAGATCTGATGCAAATTAAAGTATACGCAATCTTTCCTTGGTTAAATATACATATTGTATCATATTGTACACACATGTCTGAGATGTCTGAAGTCTGGAAGAAATGGAAAATTTAAAACAGTGATCCTCTGGCTACGTCCTGATTATGTCAGCGCGTGCCTCTTTTTTGCTTAAATGACGTCAGAGTAATGCATAAAGAGAAGGAGATTAACAAAAATATATATATATTTTGTCCAATACCAAACCTAACAAAGGTGCCATGAAAAATGACTTGTTGAGCAACACTCTCGGCATCACACCAAAAAAAAATGGCACCCTTCCCAAGATGCCATCAATCTGACACTTCAGAACTGATTGTCTCTTGTTATTTATTAAAACCCTTGAAATCCCTTGAGCGCTATTACTACATTTTTTTCAGCTCTCTATTTGAGGATGTCAATGAAATCCAGTGTTTTATTGCAAAGAGTGAATGCAATTCAATGTTGATTTGATTGACATCTTTAGTCTCATTTGAAACCCCAGACACCATTCCTGGCAGGCTCAGAGATGTTTTTTTTCTCTGTCCTTGTATATGCGCTAAGAATGCGTCTACTCTCTATATGCCTTATATCTGGCGAGGAAATGTGATCAAACTGCTTTGCTCTTTCTGCAGGCTCATCTGCGGGCTATCAGGTATGTGTCTCCCTGTACAGACCCCGAAGGGAAATCCTTTTTGCGAGCTCTCTGCCTCTGGGATGTGGAGTGAGCAGGTCCCGAGCCAGGAGCTCCGGGATCAGTGGGAGCATGCCTGTGCATAAATCAACACCATTTAACAATCTTCACAGACAAAGCCGATGCCTGTCTAATGAAATCACTCTCTTTCCCTCTGCTTCTAAGGTACTCTCTCTTAGGGACAGGACTAGAACATGTGAAATAGTGGATCGTTTGAGGAATGGGACATGTGGTGATGTCATCAGCGTATGGCTGGAGGTTCATGGTGACTTGTCTACGTATGACCTGGCCAGCTGTGGATTAGAAATAAAGGATAGTGGTTAAAACTCTGCAGATTATGTACTTATTTTAATGACCAGTGGGTGATCGTATGCTCATAAAATGACTGAAGTGTCAGATGGCCAATGGTTAAGGGAACAGATTAGTTTGCAACTGAGAGGGTTTTTGGATATGAATTAGATTTTGAGTCTGTCGCTCAGACAAGTAATTTTTCATGACGCCCGTTCCAGATCTGGGTTATTCAACGCACAAACATCTGCCACCATCTGGATACAGATTTTTTTTATTTTTCTTTCATTTTTTAAATCTCCATCTCTTTGCGCATAACAGAGGCATATGCTGACATCATCAGTGTGAGTGGAAGTTGTTGATGACAAATGAGCAGCTGTTGATGAGCAGCAGAAACGGTGGACAGTGGGTCGTGTACTTTCTTTATGACTTGTGGCTCATTTTACAGTATTACGGCAACAAATTTACTCCCCTGTAACAGCTTGTCGATTTTTTTTTTGTAAATGGAATTCTGAACAATTATCCAGTATTGTCTAAGAACTCAATGAAAACAGTTTTTCTAGCCTTAGTCTGTATTCTCATCATAGAGATTTTCTTAAAACTGGCAAAACATGAAAAAATTAAAGTACTAAATCTGAAATACCAAATTTAATTACTTTCTGCACATCTGCCAAGATAATTCCCTATTTTTTTTTAAATGACCAGCCAATTAAATTATTCTCCAAGTATGACCTCACACAAGAAGAGCCCCTCCCCCCAGCTTGTTGCTGGTACATACACAGTAGTTAAAAATAAGTTTAACATTATTTATGTATAATTATTAGGTTGCTCCACTTTCCACAGGTAGAAGGCTGCAACGTCTTAGAGCTACTTTAAGACAACAAGACTGAGGTGCAGCTTTTTCCCTGAGGGTGTGAGGATAATGAACTCAAAGAACTCACTAACTTAAGTAACTTTGCACTCGAAATGACTGAGTGCAATTAGGGTCATAGTTTCTAAACCTGCTGTGTGTTTATTTACTTATTATTATTTATTACTATAGGTCTAGGTTATATTGGCCAATACATTAATCTTTCTTTAGAATGCTATTATTATTATTATTATTATTATTATTACTGAGATTCTTCTTTAATGTTGGATGCTGGTTCTGGGAAATAATTTTCATTCTTTCATGCCTAACATGTTGACTGACAATAAACCTAAACCTAACCTAACCTACAGTAAGTTGACATTTATTAAAGTTTAAAAATTGAGAGGTGAAACCATTTCTTTCTCACTTCTTTTCTTCTTCTCATTTCTTTCTCAAGAGCAACAAAGAATATTGTTCTTTTCTTGACAGTCTATTTTAAGAGGATGCGTCTCTCCCAAGCTCTTAGATCCTTTTATACAATATCATCACATTTTCCCTACCTTGTTTCACATCAATGGCATCACTTTTATAATACTTGAAATAAAAAGGTGTGTTTGAAGATTTGAAGAGTGTCATGCAGCCAGCAGCTAGAGTGAACATATTCGTCTGTGAGTCCTTGTGCATGTGTGAAAGACTAAGTATGATCTGATATAGACAGACAGACAGGACAAGACTGACTGACCTGGGATCTCGACAAATAGCTGAGTCACAGCACAGCTGCTCTAAGTGGTAGGACAGTGCAACCACGAGTATGACAATTAGATTGACTATTGAGTGTGCTGTTTAGAAGCACTTGATCACTCTGACTGTTAGAATGTTTGTATAGTGGTCTGTGAGGAGCGCCGCTACAAATTCTGGATTCTTTGAAAATCTAACATAGCGGACCCTCGACCTTGATGAATCCAATCCTTTTCAATTGCCATAGTAATTTGTGGGCTGCCTGGAAACTCAGGGGCCCTGACAAACACTTACACAGCCCCCCAATTAACGAACCCTCCATATTTAGAGAAATCATGCATTGACATGCAATGTGAGTATGTGAATTTGCGAGAAAGAAAATACATACTGTACGTCTTTATAGAGTGCTGCACCTATTATGTATTAACTAGATGCTCATATCCTATAGCAGAAGGTTACTTGGAGTCAAATATCCTCCTTGCACACTTAAAACTTAAGGTATTAAATTCTACTTTTTATTGCTAGGGAGGTTGTACTGTCAAGGGCACATATTTTAATTCAGAAAATAATTTTTATTGGCCAAGTATATTTGAAAAAGAAAAAAAAATTGTATCTGGTTTACAATGATACGTACGCACAGTGCTTGTAAAACAAAACAAATCATAAGAAAAAAAAGTCGAACTACTTGTACATTGGATAAGTAATTTTAGTAGAAAATGTAAAGGACATATAACATAAGTGGACAAAATTTACTTAAATGTATTACATGTGTATAGTGTATCTTTAATATTTTAGTATTTTAATGTCCACAATTGGGCTATAGGTATATTTAAGTACACTTCATGCACCTTCCCAGGTAAAAGACGATAAGGACGTGTGCCGCTCGGTGCCATCATTTCCAGAAAGATGTTGAACTAACAATACTGTGCAATACAGAAATGTGCTGTAAGGGAAGACCTCATTTAGCCTCTCTCTGTCTCTCTCTCTCTCTCTCATCCGTCTCTTTTTTGTTTTCGGTCACACCCACACACCTACACAGCCTGGACAGATTTGTCCAATTTGGGTAGCATGGTTTATTTTCACCCATTACTCGGCAGTAGGTCAGCACCTGGCTCCAGTAACACTGCGTCTTGTAACTGAATTAATTTAATAAGGTGGTAATGAGAGAGATGGCACACTGGCAACTCCGCTATAAACAAATTTAATGCAATAATTGGCTGCGATTTGTAATCGACTACTTGGTGCCCTTTACAGAAAACCTATTTACAGTGTTAAAAAGGGGACTGTAGTGCGATAAAGCCTTTTAATTGCTTCTTGCACTCTGTGAAACAACAGATACCAAGCTTGTCCTTTTCTTGTTTTTGGCCTGAAGTTTAATGATTTTTTCTTACAACTGGAAATATGAATAATATAGTGCACCTTTGAAATATTCAAGGTGTACAACTCGACCTTAAGAACTACAGATGCACCTTTAAAGCGTTATTCTACAAGATAATTAAAGGTACACAGCATACAGCTTTGAAGCAAAAAGAAAAGGTAGATTTATTTGTAGTGTGGTCTAACCAAGCTTATTTTTTTTTACTGGGGGTGGGTTTTATCTAAGGATTTCCCCTAACTGGTGCTTGGGTAATATTATCCCACCGGGTCGGTAGTTTTTATTGTTGTTGAAGTGGTTCTTTGCAATTAGTTTGCTTTTCAGGATGTACAGTATGTTTTACCAGGGAAGCTGTGTGCTTTTAATCATCTTTTTAAAAGCTATATTAGGTTCATTCTATATTAGATATTTAGGTTAAATTATGAATCTTGAATTGTTTAAGAAATGTTTAATCATTATGGTATTTATTACATTTAAAAGAAAAAAATGTACGCTTCATATAGTACCACTTGAGCAACAAGCAAAGTACAGTTTGTCACCTTTGTTTCTGAGAGCGTGCACTGATTGATGACGTGCCCCATTCTAACGGTTTTTTTTCTTGTTGATGTTTTGATTGTTTTGATCTCTTTGATGTTTTGAACTGTTTTATTTTAAATAGATGTTTTGAGTCTATTGGCTCGTTTAATCCTCCACCAAATCAGAGGTGATTCATTATTGCGCACGTCTGTTAATCGTGGCGCTATAACACACTTAAGAAGAAGAAGAAAACAAAACATTAATTACTTATAATAATTTATCACTGTCTCGCGCGTAAAGAATTACCCACAGCTCCGTGTTGAGTTTCTTCCTCCAATTTAAATAACGCAGCAAATTAATGACCAGAACCTGTGTAATAATTAGGCTAATTACATTATTAGTGTCTACGCCAATATTGTCTGGTTGATTATAAGCCTAGCTGAACGCGCGAAAGTGGCCGTGCTCCGTTTCCCCCGAGCGCTTAAACTCCTCCGTTAATGACGCACGTAGGTGTTTTGTAATTAAACTCGGCGAGATTTGTCATCTTTATTCATTTTTTTTTTGCTTGTTCGGTTGCGCGCCAGCAGGGCACAGCGGGGCGCCTGGTCAATCCGTCAGCGTGTCGCCATTCAGCTGAAAAAGATTTCTCTTGTGCGTAATTGGAATTAAAATCCAGGGTCACTTGTGTGTGTGTTTTTCCCTGCAGGGTGAAAGTGGATTAAAACGGATTTCAGTCTTGTTTAGATGCTGCGCATAATTCTATAAGTAAGGCTTGAATATATTTTTATGCGCCACTTTTTTTTATGTAAGATATAAGATTTTTTTTTTTAAAGCTATTAAGTTTCATCTGTACTTAATCCGACTGTGACTATTCAGGTTTGATTTAAGTTCGGAATTTCAGGCTGTAGGGAAATCCCATGTCCTCCAGGCACATTTCATGCACAACGCGCGCCGCGCAACGGGTGGACACTTTTGGTCTCCGGCGCATCTGCCGTCCTACCTGACTCATAAGGAGACCACATACATGCTACATTTAGCACTTCTCTTCATTCCCCACGTGTGTACCCCCCCCCCCCCCCCTTCCCTGTCCCCGCTCACCAGGCACGCAGTCCCGTTGAGGAGCAGCAAAACGAAGCTGTGCTCGGTGCGCATGGCGCCGGTGCGACGCCCCCTGTTTCTCCCGACTCCAACAAGCAGCTCTCCGCTCAGGACGCCGATCCTTCACCAGCGTATCCCACACAGCCCAGGCGTGCTCCCATGTCCCGCACAACACTCTCGAGCGCAACTTTGTCACTGCGTGTCCGGACCTGGCACAGCGACTCCCCGCTACTCGGCAACGCCACCGGGGCGCATGACGACATGTCGAGTGAGACACCGTATCATCATCTCCGTGAAACGCGCGCGGGATCAGGACCAGCCTACAGTTTTACTCCGCTCAGAGGTGACGAAGTCAGGAAGTTAAATGCGTCTTCCTCATCCACGGTAGAGATCCAGACGGGAGCGAGACGGACCGGAGCGCAGGGAAACTCCTCTCACACCGCGGCGCGCGCTCTGGCAGTAAACGCGCGTACAAGAAGCGGCGCCGTTTTAAACCCTATCCCCCCGCCCCTTCCTCGAGCCCGTTGCACGCGCGCACACACACCTGTTTTTGCCTTACTATCCTTGTAAGGACCTTCCATTAATTCCAGAATTATTAACACTATGTCCATCCCTTACATCCATTACTGTACAAAAGTCTTGAGCCACCCCTCATTTCTTCATGCAAATAAACTGATGTAGATTACATTCCAGAATTAGAAACAAATGTTTTACCCAAAGTAAGTCAGTTCAAATGTTGGTGAACCTCAGCAGCGACCTCATTTCCACTCTCGTCTGTTCCAACCACTCATCATTCAGCATCACCAGTACTGTATACTAATCACCTGTCATCATGTGCACCTGTTTCTCACCGGTTCATACCTTAATTTAGATCATTCATGTACAAATGATTCATAACACACTGTGTGGCCAAACAAACAAAACTCATTTCTCTCAAACTGGTCAGGTCCAGGGACAGGAGTGAGAATGAAAGACTAAAACATGCTTGAATAGTCATTCAGGGAGCATTGAAGAACTATTCCTCAAGACTACTTTTAAAAAAAAAAAATTAAATGGTGCTGGATCAAAACATTTCTGCAGTACTGTTTATTTTATCTTAAACTTAATCTCAGAAACACCGAACAAAAAGTCAAAATTTCCAAATATACCTATTCTCATGGAGACACAACCACACACACATAACCTGTTCCTGGCTCTATGTACAGTATAGTTCTTTGTATACTTTCTAGGAATCATACGCTCAGTCTTTGTATAAACACTGACACAAAGTGTAATTTTACTCATTACATATTCATTGAACCTTAAAGTACACTATTTCTGAAATGATTCTGACTCCCTAAACTGTACACATAGCAAAGTGCATTAAGGCTCATATTGTGCTCTCTATAATATCATGTGAAATGCTAATACTAAAGATCACCATTAAATACACAGAAAAAAGGATTGACATTGTTTATCTCAAATGGATTTAATATTACTTCCGTCAGTTATACCAGTTTATATCCCAATAATGGCATGCATGGATTAATGTGACTTCAGGGGAGTGGTGGCTCAGGCGACTAAGGCTCTAGGTTGTTGGTTTGGGAATCTGAGTATCTGGGTTTGAGCCTCATACTACCCAGCCACTGTATGCAGCCTGGATAAAATGGGGCATCTGGTGTAAAAACCTGTGCCAAAAACTTGTGTCCAGATCTGATGGTAATGTGAGTAACAGCACTGGAAAGATTTAATGTGAAGTATTTTGGGAGTATTTACTCTAGACAACCTTATTTAATTTATTAACACAGTGCATTGTGAAATTTATTGGTACTCATTAAATATTCTTCACTATTTGTTCATTTGTCTGACACTTTCTTTAAAGGAAACCTTGGATAAAAGCCATCAGTAGCTCATGTCATTCATCATTAGGCCACCAGTTTCAAGATATGTTTTATGGAAGCCCAAAAACAACGCACTATGAAGTTCCTGGTGATTTTTTTTTTTCTGCAGTGATGTGGCATTCATTCTTGGTGCTTTAGCTAATTTATGGCATGGCACTTCTGATGATTCCTCCTCTCTCCATACATACAGTAGACCAGACTTTCTTCTACAGGATCTATTTAAGTAATATCACACAAGCAAGATTTGTCTTCTGCACCTTGCGGGCTCAGGCAGCAACTAATCACAGTTATAGCGATATTCCGTAGACACAATAGCAAGTAATATTGCTTTTATACAACAGTCCTTAAAACAAGGAAATACACTGCCATGTCTTGTATACTTGAAAGTACTTGAAAGTGTTACCTGAGTAAAAGTACAAGTATAGTACTTCGGAAAAAGGCACCTTTAAAATTTTACTGAAGTAAAAGTCTTAAGGTATCTGATATTTACTGTATTTAAATATCAAAATACATTTTCTGATAATAAATATACATAAATAAAAGGAAAAAAATAGCAGTTAGAATTTTCATTATGAACTTTATTGTGGCTTCCTTATAGAAAAGCAGTGTGATCTAAAATCTGCATAATCAGCAACATGAGATAGCACACGTTAGCCTGGCCATCACATTAGTCAGATGTCTGAACAGGCTTCTGATAATAATCTAACTAGCATTAACGCTGTGCATGCTGGCACTATGCAGTACATATATAAGTACCTTGTATATAATGGGTATATGCACTTCTCTTCTTATCCTAATGCACCCATCACTCTGGAGTAGGGTCAATCTGGATTCATAAGACCACATGACCTTTTTTCCTTGCTCCAGGTCCAGACTGTGTTTCCTAGCAAATTGAAGTGGTTTTATTATGGCCACACAGCTGTTTTGCATTTGGCATATGGAAATTATTTTATTTTCATTGTTCATCATAGCTGTGATAGCTACTGTTTTTAAAATAGATCCAGAAGAAACTACACTCACTTTATCACTCATCGACTAGCTAGCTTACTAGCGTGCATTGATTTGTACTGTATATTTCCGTTTAAGCCACTTCTAGAGAAATTCCCCTATACATTTTGATTAACTTTTATATTTTAAGTAAAAATTATATTCCTGTCAAGTATCAGTTTGCATATCCTCTTATGATGTGACAAATATTAGTATAGTAACCATTTCTGAATAAGAATTGGAATTTTAGGTGGTGAACACAGACAAGCGGTGTGACACACACACACACACACACAGAGACACACACACACACACACAGTGAAATGCTCCGATAAAAGGTACAGTCTTTGGTTGAGACTTTTGGAATAACTCTCAACCAAAAAAACATCAGAAGACCAGAATTTACTTTTGCGTAGTATAGTACAAGCATTAACAATGCATTACATTTCCCAAAGTGAAAAAAACTTCATGGCTTTTGGCTTGTGCATTATGGCATTGCAGTTTTTAGCTAGTGTTAATTTTTTGAACATCATTGCTAATATGCATCACATAGACACCTGATTAAAACATATTTGCATGTTGAAATGTCAGCCTTTGGAGCTGCCAAGCATCACATGAGTAAATAGTGTTAGAGCTGTTCATTGGGGGATTGAATGACATATGGATAGCTAGAAAACTACCTACCTGCATTGGACTACAAGCTAGCACCATCATTTTTTAAAAAGCACCATATTTATAACATTGTAAGTTTCCATAAGTAATCTCTTAAGATGAATATTTATAAACATAGTGATTTGTTGTTTCCGCTGCTGGTATAATTAGATTGTTGCTGGCAATTTAATATAATACCACAGGGTGAGCACAAAATGCAAGCTTCCTTTTTTTCCCTGAAATAATATGAAGGCTGTAATAAAGTTTAACAATTTAGTCTTTTAGAGAATTGCTCTTGTTTAAAAACCAAGCACTTTTATCCATCTTCCATTTATTGCCTTGTATGTGTTATACATTATAGACGGTGATGTAAAATATCACGACCAAAGCATCATCATTTATGTCTGATACAATGAACGCACCATGCCATAACGTGTACTTTCCAGTACATTTGTAAAAGTTTTATCTGGTTACAACAGTGCAATCTAATCTAACAAACTAAAGTAACAAAGCTAGTTAATATTTGAAGAGAAATAGCTATACAGTTAATTTATGGATACTTTTACCGATACCCAATTTTTTGAAGCAACTAAATAAGTTAAAGAAATCTTCCCATAACATATATATTTTGATTTTATTTTACAAGAAATGCATATCATTCAGGAATATGTGTCTTGGACAGATATATGAAACAACATCAATAGTCGTCTCTAGGTAAAAAAAAAAAAAGTCTTAAAGTTTTATTGCTCTTATTAACTTCAGATAAGCATCTTTTTGAAGCTTGTCGTTTCAATTTCAATCCATTCCTCCCTGGCAAGATCCACATGTTCTATACAATAGTACACTGACAATGTACACTGTAAAAAGTGGGACTGGGCTTAATTAACAATTGTTAAATTAATATTAGTAACAAGTACATAATAAAAT
>JAQQZS010000008.1:9017526-9030817 GCA_030068045.1 Platyallabes tihoni | reverse complement strand
TGGGATAGGCTCCAGGTCCCTGCGACCCTGAATAGAGGATAAAGCGGTATAGAAGATGAATGAATGAATGAATGAATATAGAAAGAAATGTCATGTAAAAATATAGAAACTTTAGTATGGAGATGAAGTGGGATTTAAATAGAAATGTTCGGGGGTGTGCAAATATGCATGAAAGTGTCTTATTGAAAGTGTCTTATATGCAATGAGCAAAAAAAAAAAGAAATAGAAATATGCAAATGGGCTGGTGTGCAGTGTCCATGAGTGTCCAGAATGATTACAGTATGATTAATTACAATATTATAAATTACAATGTGATTTTTATTTTATTTTTAATGTATTGTCATTGCATTCATTAGCCCGAGGAGTTGGGTGTAGAACCCTACAAGAGAAGGTTTTGTGTGTGTGTGTGTGTGTGTGTGTATGTGTGCACGTGTGCTATTTGCTTCATTCTCCCCTTTTAATTTGCCAAATGTCTAATCTGTCTTTAATTTTAGCTCATCTTGTCCTCATAGGGATGCTTTCCATTAGGTCCTGTACTCCTCTCTTTTTCTCTCGTTGGGGGGGGATTAACCTTCAACATCCTTTGGCAGCTTCAAACACAAATATTTGCCCTTGAGTAACACTTACAACTCCAAGCCAGTCTAATTTAATACAGCAGTGCTTGCTGGGCGTCTGTCCGTCTTTTTTCGCTTTCTTTATCCTTCTTTACCATCTTTATCCATAAACATAACTAAATCAAGATGCCCAAGATAAAATAAACATGAAGTTTTGATGTATGTCATTTTTTAAAGATATTTAAGCGTAGCATTAACGGAAGTCACTAAGCTAAAGGGGGCACACAGTAGCCTCCAGAGTCGAGAGTTTAATTCCTGCCATTGGGTCTGTGTGAGTTTGCATGTTCTCCCCATGCATTATGTGTTTCCTCTGGGTACTCCTAGTTCAAAGACATGCAGAGTACTCTGATTGGCCTTTCCAAATTACCTGTAGTGTATGAGTTGAGAGTGTGAGTGTACATGTATGTGTGTTTGTGTGTTGTGCTCTGTGATGGATTGGCACCTCATCCTGGGTGTACCTCACCTCATGCCCTGGGTTCCTTTGGATAGGCTCCAGGTCTCCTGGATAAGCGGTATAGAGAGAGAGAGAGAGAGTGTGTAAGTAATCGAATATAGATGCAACCTTCTTGACTTAACTGACTTTTTGTGGTTTGTTTTGTTAGTTTTTCTTCAAGCCCAGGCTGAAGTGTCATTAATCATTGTCTAATTTAGCTTAATTTCTTCATCGCCCTCAGGTTTTCTTTCCTTGTTTTCTTTTCTCACCTTTGAGCTCTTCTAAAAAACTCCTACTTCAACTAAAATGTAACAGGTCCAGATAAAACGCATTGCTTATAAAGCTCCGGATAAGAACAAACAAATGTGTAATACTTAAAAATTCATTATAAGTTTATAATTAGATATTTAAGTCTATAATTAGAGAGAGAGAAAAAAGAAAACATAAAGTGGGTTTTTTTTGGTCTTGTAATGGCACGTCACGTTTTTTAAATTAGCACCATGGTGGGTGAGACATGTCTGTTTTGAGTTTGATACACATACGTACATCTGTTCAATTATTCCCTTTTCGCCCTCAACTTTTTTTTTTAAACGTGCCATGTCTTCAGTTTACTAATCAGACAAGAGACTGTAAATAAAATGAAAAGTCTATAAAAGGCTGTTAAATCTCTTCCCTTTCTGATTTAATGCCTCTAGCCCTGTAGCTAGTTTCTGATCCAATGAGCTCCAACTTTCAGTTAAATTATTTATATAAATGCATGTGATTGGATAAACTGAAACAGAGATACAGTCTGTTGCAGAAGCTAAGATGGTTCTTGTTTAGAGCACAAAACGTACGATGCCCAATTCTTTTTTATTTTCATCCAAGTTAAATCTGCTGAAATACTTCTTTTTTTTTTGCTGGATTCAAGAGTTTACCACCCTAGCCTTAGATCTTTCGCCTTATAACATCTGTGATATTTACAGAGATTAAATATTAGTTGGCCTCTGTTGAGTGCTGATATTTACCCCTTACAAGCTTCTACGAGGTCTTCAGTTACATTGTTTCACATATTTATTATTTTTCTTCTAGGATGTCAGAAAAGAAAAAGTTTCCTCCTTCGCATTGTATTGAAACTAGCCAGGCCTTCATGATTGAATAGAAATGAGTGGCATAGGTCAGCTAAAGGAAACCCTGTAAGGATTCAGCTGATTGCCCGATTGGTGCGGTGAGAGATCCATGACAGCCGTAAGGGAAGTAGAGGTCCGGCCTGCTCAGCTCAATTACAAGAATCTTCATTCATCTTAAATCCATAAACAAGAGTGTCACCTCACTGTATGCCGTTACCTGTTATATAGCCATGCCCCAACATTTATACCAATTAGCAGTGTGCCTTTACAATATAAATGATAACATTGATCACCTAGCCACCAATGACATGCTCATAATAATAACATCTCCAGAACCCCATTTTTAACATGCTGTCTTGAGTAAACTAACATAAAAACTTGAGCGATTATGCCAGGATGGTGAAGGTCTCATTCTTCAGCACATACAGCAGCCCGGTCTGAGTGTGATGACAATATTAGCCTCTAATCAGTGCATGTGCTGGAGAACTTTCAAACACCCGAACGTTATTTACACAATTAGGGCACCTTTTCTCATGTTCCTTATAGAGCTCCGCTGGACGACCCATCTTGCTGAATGATTCTTGTTTTTCGGGTTTGACTTTAAGTTCATCCACCTGGACTGTGAACCAAAACTGCTGTCCTTGCGGATGACGAGGTCCAGCCATTCTCACCAGCTTTTTCCTGACACTGATGGATGGATGGGATTGGGTTTATGTTGTGTTTCCAGCTCCACTCATGTTACACTAAACATTTAATATTGCAGCATATTAATGGTGTCCAGACATTTCTAGTGGGGTCAGATGAAGGGAAACAAATATGCAGTCACAGGCCACGAACTTCCTTTAATATCATAACCAAACAAATAAGAGGTCTAGCTGATTACCACCACTAATCAAGTGAAGTTGTAATCAAGTGACTTGCTGAATATGACTTTTAGGTGTTTTATGCACTTGCTGGTGAATGCTTGACTGCATTTTGTAATTAAGTTTGTTTTTTTCATTCACCATTTAATCAGTCTAATGAGCAAAGTCATGCTGGACTGAAGAACTGCTGTCAATTGTAAAAAAACTGCAAGTCTTCTTGTGAAGATTTTAAATCCATTGCAAAGGTAATTTTTGGTTAGCTCTTGTTTAGCATAAGACGTGGCTTGCCAAATTGGCACAATAGGACTTTTAATTGCAGTTTTATATTAGTTTATAAATTCCTTGATTTCACATTTGTCGAACAAATCAAAGATGTCTGACAATAAATCTTGGTTACTATCCCATAGCAAAGAAACTCCAAGATGAGAATTCATGTTAATCTCTTCTTTGTCTCCTAGACAGAAATGAGCCGTCTTTGAGACTTGAGTGAGCTTCTCATTCAAATTCATTTTGTTTCTCATCTACATCTCATATTTCTCAAATCTGTTTTTAAGTATGTCTTTAAGTATGCTGTCTCTCAGTTATGTCTCTTTGTTTCTCCTAAGTCATCTTTAGGGGAAATAGAAAAGACAAAGAAGAAACTTGTAATGAGAAAGCTCAATTCAGTCTCATGAGACAAGAAAAAGCTCATTCTAAGCAACAAAATTATTCTATGGGATATACAGTTCAGCCACAACATTAACATATTAACATTGATTATCAATTATATACCAGTAAACTGGTGACGGGACCAAAGTCTAGCCGGTCTCGGCCGATCCCACAAAAAAAGTCAATGCAATACAACCTGCTGAAAAAAGTCCATGCTGGCCATGATAGAAATGCACCACAACACTTAGGGTTAGGGGACCCACTGACCGCCACGCATGGAGTCCAGCAGGAAAAGAGCCCGTGGCTGACCTGGCCTTCAAACTCCCTAGATCCAAATGCGATTGAGCACCCATAGAATGCACCAGATAAAATTCTGATACATGGAGGTCCAACCCCACAACCCCAGCACCCAAAAGGATCCCACTGCCAATGTCCTGGTGCCAACTACCACAGCACTGCTGGTAGGCTGGCAGCTGTTTTGCTGAATATTGTCCTTATTCAGCACCAGTGAACAACTTAAAGGAGTGGTATCATTCTCACTCTCTCTCTTAACATTTTAAAAGATTAACATTTATAGTACCATTAATACAGTATATCTTTTTGATGCCTTTGATCAGTTCTTTCTGTGAGTAATCATCACCAATCAAGCATGCCATAATAAGTAATGGAGGGGGAAAAAACGATTTTGTGCACCACTATGTCAGCAATTCTATACATTTCAAGGCTTTCCTAAGGTTCCTTAATTTGTATAATTACACTGTTGACACAATCCTTTTGTGCACAATGTCTAGGCAATGTTTTGAGCAACACATTGTAATAAAATCAGGTGATTTGATTGCATTTTAAAATGGAATTAACCTGGAGCAACAGAGTCCAAATCTCTCTGTTGTAAGTGACTAAACAGTAGGGGCCAAGTGCATATATAATAACCATATTTCATAAATGGCCAGGGGCCATCAGTTTCCCCAGTTTATTTCACTATGCAGGCAGGTCTCCAAACTGATATAACATGGCTTCAACCACTTTCCATGTAAACAAGTTTTTTGTAAATGTATATCTTTTCGTCATACTCTTCAAAGACGCACATGTTTCCTTGTCAAAGCTAAAATTACGCAGCTTTTTTTCCCTAAAATGTAACAAAAACCACCCAGTGTTTGAGGCAGCAGCTAACTCTTACACATTTGTTTATTTTCCCGCCTTTTTGCAACAGCGGCCATCTTAAAGCCTGTTTATTTCTTTAGCACTTGAAACTGAATGAATAAAAGGCTTTGGCTTGAAATTGATGCTAGCTCACATTAAATGTAAATGTAGGGGGAAAGTGTTAGAGAAACATGACTGAGGATGATTAATACGATGTTACTGACGCTGGGTGGCCTGTGAGACTTTAGAGCAAGTGGAAGGAGTTTGTTCGAGGGAGAGAAAGTGAGGTTTGTTTTAATATTAAAGTGTTAGCAGATCATTTGGCTAGTTAATTCCATTGTCTCCACTCTGGTGCTGCTGTGTGTTCTTGCTTCCTCTGATGTTCAGTAAGGTGTAAGCAAAGCGAACCACATCTATAGACCATCTTATAATCTGTTTACGAAAACCCAAGCAAGGAAAACAACCTAAGATACTGATGCTAAATTAGGACTAAGTGATAACAAATGTAACACTCAGACGTATAAACTCATACACACCACATAAGTATCTTTAGACACATTATGAGATATGGAGGTGAATAAAACTATTCAACAACAGTGCAGAATGTATACACACACACAGACACACACAAATATTAACCCAAGCCAGCTAACTCAGTTCATTCTAGCGAAGTGTTAAAAATCAGCTTGTCAGCACACGATCATATATCACCATCTGATTAGGAGTAGGAGGGGACGAGATTCTCCATGGAGGAGCCAGGCTTAGATGAGTTAATCTCATCCTGGTGTGGGCAAATCTTATTACGGCTCTCTGTTTCAGTTTAAGCCTGGATCTGGTTAGTGTCTCCGGGATCATAGCTTGCCAGTCACAACCTCCAACAGGCAGTCCAGCAAGACATGGCTAATCAAAAACACAAAGAATAGCCTTGAACTTGGTCACCCTCTAAGAAGACCCTGAGGTCATACCCTCATGTGTTAAGAGTATAAGGTGTTAACATATATACTTGTTTAATCAGGCTCATGTTCGTAATCAAGACCGTGAGGTCAGCTTGGTTCGGCGAGTTTTCATTTGTCTCAGGTTGTGTGGTAATGCATGATTAGAATGTTTGAGAGGATTAGTTTTGGATCATTTATTACAGTCAATATGTTTTTTTTTCTTTTAATGGATGAACTTTGTTTTCTCCAAGTGTCAGCAAACCAGCTATAATAATAATAATTGTTATGCATGTTACGACTATTGTATATGCTCATCTTTAAACCATGGAGTGTCTTATTTTTTTGTACACTTTCCTGGCTACAAGCTTCAGAATCTGTAAGGGCAACATGACTGAAGTGTTACATTTTAATTTTGAGATACACCAATCAGCTATAACACTGACACCACATACCACATACCAGTTCGATCAGTTCATGATTACACAAGACTTTGGGGGGTGTCTAGTGGTGTCTGGCCCCAGGATGTTGGCGGTGAAACTTTTGGATGCTGTGCGTTGCGGGGTAGGGCCTCCATGGAGTTGTTTCTCCGGTGCATCCCAGCGGTGCTCTTACAAGGGACGCTGGGATCTGGGGAGTTCCAGGTCCTCAGCCTTGGGCTATTTACTGGCAGCCAGTGGTGCATTCCGTGTTCTGGTTAAATCCCATTGCTCACAGTAAACTAGTGACAGGATCATGAGCACCCAAGGCTCACCCATGCCCATTGGTACTAAAATCCAGCCTGTCTTGTCTAATCCCACAGAAAAGTCAATGCAGCACAAATCACCAAAATAAGTCAGTGCTGACCACAATAGAAAGACACCAGAACAGAATAGCACATTATGCTACAAAATATTAGGCATAATGTTTTTCTGTTGTAATGTTATGGCTGGTTGGTGAATATGGTCTTTGAAAAAGTTGAATATTTGCTGATGTGACAAAAAGGTTTGTGGTCGGTCATTTGCTGTGTCAGACAAGTTGCCTTTCTGTAAAACCTGATTCTTGCCCACATTTATTATTGGGACATACATGGCAAGCATTACTTGGAATGTTTTAGTTCTAGTCTTCTAATAAGATTCTGCTGAGAACATTTCCTGGAAGGTAAACCCTCAGGGGTGTGCATTTATCTTTTAAGGGGTTCCTCCTGAGGGACATTCTGAGGGAATCTTTAGGATACTAGATATAACCTACTTTAATGAAGAGCAGCTTTACAGTTATGGCCAGTTGCAATAAGGAGTGCAGCGTTTTCACAGCATTTACTAGCAAATTAACTAGCTAATTCTAATTTCATGTCTTAACATGTCACAGGGCCCAAATGTCTTCACGACAATTACATTCTAAGTCATTAATGAGTGACATATACTGTAAAGAATGAGACTTTACTTGTGTATCTACAGTAAACCTTCACTGAGATGTTTTTGCACCCCCTGACTTGGGGATAATGCCACCACCATAGGATCACACTAGATTCTTAATGATATGACTCTTAGATCTATTTAATTAAAATAGCAGAATTTAATCTGTTATGTGATTTCATATTATTATTGTAATTATATTATGCTTATTTTCTTGATTGCTGCTTGTTCTCGGAATACTGGGCTTGACTCCAATAAAAAGCTGTGCCAGAATTCAGTCCTGAGTTAATTCCAGAGCGAACCCTTGGGTCGTCTTCAACATTCGACTTGAATAACGAACTGAATGAAATCGGTGTGACCAGCATGTGGGCGGTGGGGAGGGCAACAGATGATAACTAAGTGTTGGGTTTCACTGAGAGAAACAGTGAAGAAACATTGGAATTAATTACCATGTGACTTGCTGATGAAATGGAAATTATTTAAATATGTTCATGGCGAATCTCCCACTGCTTCCACCCCTTGTTCACCCCCCCTCCTGTCAAGGAAATAAATTACCTTTTCACACATTCCAGCTTTCCTCTCTTATATATCTCATATGTACTACCAGCTGAGTTCTGTAATAGATTTTCCAGCTGTTCTGATTTCTACATTTCATTAATTCTTTTGCACTCACTTTTTAAAATTTTCTTTTATTTATTTGTTTGTTTATCTTGTTTAACTTATAGTTTAGCCTTCAGATTTGTTGATTTTTACTTCTTTCTATTGAAGCCAACTGATAATCAATTCATGCATTTATTTTTTACCTGTTCTCAGTTAGTGCTGTAAATGGTAACAGTTGACCAATTGGAAAAGGGCACTTGAGTTTAGGTTTGTGCTACAACTCCAGGAGATTTGATTTCCAGCCAACCTTGACACTTGCAAATGCTGTTCATCTGTGCTATTAGATTACATCATCATGTGTTTCCAGATGGCGGAACCGTTCATCTAATCTAATGCATTGCCTTGTATTTATGTGAAGACATTGAATTTGTTTTCAGGTTAACAACTCCAAAGAGCTTTAATCAGTTAAGCATAAGATATTCATACCAATGTTTAAACAATTTCTAAACACAGGCTTTTGGTAAAAAAAGAAATGTGTGGAGCATCATGTTTGATGATGTATCTCTTACAGGTGTGTATGTGTGTGTCTGAGGTATGTGCGAGCCAAACTATGTAGAACTACAGTATGCATGTCTAGACAGTAAGAAAGCTGTTTAAATCCCATCGCTCACAGTGAGGACACTATACATCAGGTAAGGAATAGACCTCAGTGGCTTATGCTGAGAAAGGGGCCTAGGGGAATTATATACAACAGCAATTAAATAAATATAAAATACATATAAAAATAAATATTTTTGGCACAGTTTAGATCCTGTTATTACTTATAGCACCTATATACAGTTGTTCAGCCTTCTACTACAGCGAGGATGGAAAAAGTGCACACAAAAGTGAATGCACAAAGATTATAGTAACAACCAATTATAAAAACACATAAAAAAATTTAAGGCACATGAAAAAGAAAATTGGTGCAAATACAAAACACATAAAAAAATATAAAGCACATGCAAAAAGACAAATGCCGCATTTTTTTCATTTTACGCATGCTTTTAGTATTTTTGTCTTGTGTTTGCTTTGACTTTTCTATTATTTTTTCTTTATATATTTGCATTTAATTTTCTTAATGTTTGTGCTTTCACTTTTGCATGCGCTTTTCCTCTTGGCTCCACCCTAGCCTCCTCCCATTAATGCTGAAAAATCAGAGATCTTCACCAAATCAATGACTATATATTTTTCTTTTTTAAATCACAATCTGCTTTTTTAACCCACTACTATACAGATTCAATTATTGTAACAAGCTGTTACTATAGAATTGATCGTGTATTAGAGCTAGCATGTTCATTTAAACCTATACTTAATATTGCGGCTGAAGCTACTCTCAGATCTCCTGTAACAGAAAACATATCCACACCTCCTGATTCGCGTATTCAACAGTGCCGTGGTCTAATAAGCCTCAATCCACATCTGTCTTGAAAAGACGACAATTGCTGTCAACGCTTCACAAAACGATGGTAATTTAACATGAAAAGAATGTAACATGACTATTAGAAATGACAATCAGTCAGTGAGAGGACCACAGTCAGCAAAACACACACTGCGAAACCTGCTTAAATCACATTTTACCCCAGATGTGGCCGGAGGAAAGCCACTTGTAATATACTAATATAATAATTAATAACAATGACGCACATATTGTGCATACTGTATAAAAAATTGCAGTAAGGAAGAGAATGTTTCTATTAATATGGCAAATCTATACACGTTTACAAACATACTATGAATGTGAAACATTGTTTCAATATTTTTTCACCAAAACCTATTTATTTGTTTGTTTTTTGGTTTACTCATTCCATCTATCCATTATGTATACAGTTTATCCTGTGTAGGGTCACAAGGGGCCTGGAGCCTAACCCAGGGTTTTATGGTACAAAGCAGTCTACACCCTGGATGGTGTGCCAATCCATCACATGGCACAAGCTCACACAGGCGAATTGGAAATGCCAATCAGCATACAGTACACCGCATGTCACCGCATGGACTGCAGGAGGAAATGAACATGGAGAACATGCAAACTATTTATTCGACTACCTAACTAGAATTTAGTATGATTTAGTGATTAGGAAATAAAATGCAAGCTGACTTTATAGAAGTTAAAAACAATTATTTAGACCCTTTTATGCATCTTAGCACTGAAGTCCCCAGAATAATTACTCCAATATTCCCCCGTGTGCTTTCACTCTCTATTGCTCTCTTCTTCATTAACTCCATAGTCCCATCCCGTATGAATGTGTGCTCTTACTCCATCTCTCTCTCTCTCTCTCTCTCTCTGTGTGTGTTCCTAATGGCACTCATCAGCTCTCAGGATCAGATTTACAATGCACTCTGTAAATAATTGGACATTTAACACACTGTTTTGTCTCTGTTTCAGCGCTTCATCTGAACTGTAACAATTGGACTATGAGGTTAAAGGGGGGGGGGGGGGGACTGCTATTTTTATACTGTATCTGAAAGGTAGAAATTTGAATATTCTCTAATAAAACAATCACATTTGCAGTCTAAAGTGGAAATTGAACTCTGATTGCGGTTTGTTTCATGTAATTGAGATGGATATATCATATCATACAATTAAAGTTAGTCATATTATACAAATAAAATATTATTATTCTCCTTAAAACCAGCTCATGGAAATGTACAGTATGCATTTTTATGTTTTTTTTTTTTTTTTTTGGAGCACCTTACAATTATTATAATTTTTTCAAATTCTTTTTAGTTTTATTTTAACAGGGACAGATCAACTGCAGGGAAAAATGGGCAAGCGTAACAATCTGAGCAACTTTGACAAGGATGAAATTGTGATGGCTAGACAACAGGATCAGAGAATCTCCAAAACAACACGTCTTGTGGGGTTTTCCCAGTGTACAGTGGTTATTACCTCCTCCACAGAAGAGCTAATGTACACGGATTAGGTGGAAGGTTTTAGTGCACCACACACAGCTGACTCTCTGTTGACTGCCAAAAGTGGGCACATGAGCATCAGAACTAGACCATGGAGCAATGAAAGGGGGGGACTTCATGTTATAAATTGCGTTTTCTTTTACAGTATATTACTTGGCCTTCTGGGTGTATGTTTCTTATCTGGGGAAGACATGGCACCAGATCTCAGTTTGATTGGAGATCTGCGGGATGTGCTACACAAACAAGTCCAGTCCGTGGAGACCTTACCTTGCAACTTACAGGACATAAACCACAACCATATACCACAGCAAACCATCAGAGGGCTTGTGAAATCCATGTGTAGATGTGTAAGAGCTGTTTTGATGGCACAAGGAGGATCTACACAACATTAGGCTGATCAGTTTTATGTTATGGCTGGTCAGTGACCATTTTTATAAAAATGCTGGAATTAGAAAACATGTGTGCCCTTCCTGGCCCAAAGACATTACACTCGTAATCATCCTGGAGCTAGAAAATATATATATCGTGTTTCTGGGCTCACCCGTACTTTAGCTACTGCATTGGATGATGACCTTTCCCCTTCTTTAGTATCTGTCTCTGCCCTGGGCCGATTTTTTCCCTCTCATCTGACAGCACTAGGTCAGAACCTCCCTGTATACTATTTTCAGAATTTGTTTTTTTCATTGTTTTCCACCACCAGTGTGAAAAGGATCAGTGAGAAACACTAAGATCACCTTGATATCCACTATAAAATACATATATAAATTAGCTATTATTTTCACTTCCCAATCCTATAATTTATTTCACACTACACCAAACAATTCTTCAAGACATTCACAGACAGAAAATATTGGGTATAACATTTTTTAAATCAATAACTGAATCATTTTGACTTACATTTTTTTTCCTTTGATAAAATATTGAGGGGGTAATCACAGCTGTTAGGAACAGAAAAGAACTTTTAATTCATTCTGGAGTCGAGCAGTACAAAAATCTTATTGTGTTATGCATTTTTCCATAAGAAATAATGTAAGGCCCCCGTGACCCTGTATAGGATAAGCAATATAAAAGATAAATGAATGAATAATTGATAAAAAGCTAAATACTGTACAGTAGCTCGACTACTGGTGGCACAGCTTGCATTGAGAGTCTCTCCGCATCTCTTCCACTGTTCTACCCAACCTCTGTGAAAAAGGTTTCATAAAAACATATCTCTCTCAGCTTGTCAAACAGTATATCTGTTTTGAGTGCTATTAACCACAATTTGGTCTATCGAGGAAACTGTGGAACATTTGTTTTTATGCAGCTGGAAATTGTGCCATTTCGGACCACAAGACACTACAGCGCACAGCTGAGAAGATCACTGGGGACTCTTTTCCCTCTGTTGAAGACATCTACACACGTTGTATCTGCAAATCCACCAGCATTGTGGCTGATTGGACACACCCATGACACTCACTCTTCACCTTCCTCCCATCTGGAAAAAGGTACTGAAACATTCGCGCCCTCACATCCAGACCGTGTAACTGCTTCTTACCACGAGCCATCCGTCTCCTAAATAAAACAGGACTGGACTGAAACACACACACACACTCACTCTCACGCAATCACCTCAAATCAAATGGGACTTAACTGATAAACACACACTGATCAACAACCATCCAGAAATCTCACATACCATCCTGAAATTGCATTTTGCACAATATTTATTACTTGCTATTTGCACAAGGACTGTTTTCCTTCCAATGATGTTCACTGCCAATTACAATCAATGTTAACTGTTCTCATCTGACTACCACAACTCATTACTTCATTACCATAGTATTGGACTGTGTTATGTTGTTTGTCGTGTTGTCGCTCTTGTTTCCACATTTATGTTGTTTTACTGTATGTTGTCCTTTTGTATAGTACTCAGTTTTTCAGCTAATTAGGTATCTTAGTTAGCTAGTTAGCTTTTGTTCATTTATGTCACTAATTTATAATGTTTGTACTGTATGTAGCACCTTGTCCAGGAGGAGCGCTGTTTTGTTTCACTGTGTACTAAACTGTATATGGTTGAAATGACAATAAAAGCCTACGTGACTTGGCTTGACTTAATTTATGATTTTTTAGCACCATCTACTTTTTAAGTGGATTTCCACTGAACGTGGCTCTCTTTTGTTTTTTCCCTTGCTACCGTCCTTGCTAACTTTCTTTGAAAAAGCCGAGGTTCCAATGAACACTGTGTACCTAAAATATGTGACATCATTGGAGAGCACGGGATGTTCTCTTGACAGTAGAACTTATTACTGTAGGTTCACTCAAACATAGCAAAGTATTTATCCACATACACACTGTCCATTACAGAGGACACAAATGACACATAATTTCATTAAGTTCTTTCAGGAGATTTAATTTGCATGGTCAAATTGTGAAGTGTGGTTTGACCACTTTGTCTGAAGCAACACAGGAAGCAAATCTTGGGTCACATGGATCACAGCTACTGTATGTACTCATTCATTCATTCATCTTCTATACCGCTTTATCCTCTATTCAGGGTCGCGGGGACCTGGAGGCTATCCCAGGAGGCTTAGGGCACAAGGCAGGGTACACCCTGGACAGGGTGC
>JAQQZS010000008.1:8998569-9017426 GCA_030068045.1 Platyallabes tihoni | reverse complement strand
CAAACTCCATGCACACAGAGACGGGAATCGAGCCTGGCCGGGAATCAAACCCGGACCCTGGAGGTGCAAGGCGACAGCGCTAACCACTACACCACCTGTATGTACTGTAACATGTAAATGATCTTCCAGAGATGGCTATGAAAATTGTGCTTGTCTTTTATTATCCTGGTTTATATACATTGAAAAAGACGTAGCTTAAAGGGGCAGCACGGTGGCATAGTGGCAAGCAGTATACATAATGAATGTGACTTTTTAAAGTTGGCTTTAAAACAATATTTATGTCCCCGTATCTACATGCAAAAAGGTATTATTCACTGTCCCTTTCCTACTCTCCACACCGAACACAAGTACTGTACAACTATGCTGGAAATAAATGATCAAACAAAGTGCACAGCCCTTATTGTTTGCAAGCATCAGGTCTCCCACTAAGCTAACTCAAGTCTGTATCTTTCAAAGTTATATCATACAGAAGACAAATTTCCATTATTTTGTTCCCCGAAAAAATGTTTCTTACTGAGCTAAGGTAAAGGGTCATATTCTAGGAGTTGCATGTAGGCAAAGAGACGGAATAAAATACACAGTGTAAACAAATAGAAATATTGGACACTGAATGGCTATGCTAGGGGGGGTTCAAGGTAGGAATTTTCAACATCTTCAATTAAAGGAGTTGCCCTTGCTTCAACCCGCTGATGTTGTAATAATGCTCAGATCTAAACCATCAAATTGGCAAATAACTCAGTCAGAGTTTTGCATTATGCCTCATGCATCCTGTATTTGCTAAAGATCATTTTTATATTTGAAAAGATCCAAACAAAAAATAGTGGATGTCTGGCCACACACATGAGGACAAATAAATGAAAATATACTTGTATAATCAATATTGTGCCCTCCCTTGGTTATCATAATATGTCTATGCCTGGGAGATATCATCATAACATTTTCCTACACAGTGAACTGATGGCTGTAATCAATGTACCTTTTTCAAGAACATTATCTTACACATTCCTTATTTCAGTTCGATTGATTGATTAAAAGCAACATAGCTTGACTTGTGGTGGCACAGCTTAGATTCAGAGTCTCTCCTAAACACCTCTTCTATTGTTGTGAGCAACCTCTGAGAAATATACACGTAACACGGGCTCCACATACACGCAACTCTCTCAGATTGTCAACCAGTATATCCATTTTGACTGCTATTAACCACAATTTGGTCTATCAGGGAATCTGTGAAACGTTTGTTGCCCATTGTTTGTTTTTTCCCCTTTTTGAATCCCAGAACACACTGAAGATATGGGACAATCTTATTTGTAGAAGGAACAGATGAACCATAAATAAACAGAAGAATAAGCTTGAACAATTCTAAGGATTTGTTCTCATACAATGGTACCTTATGCCAATGACACAATCCTGCCAATGAGTGTTGCAGTGTCTTCTGAGGGCCCGAAGTCCACGGGAATCCAACAGAGTTTCAAAGTTCCAAAAACCTCAGACTGCAAACATATTCCATTTATTAAATCTGCAAAATATAAACTCCCTTCCAAGTGAACTCCAGCTGTAACAGTTCTATCAAATCTACATACAACCACTGCAACTCATCCTCCGCCACAGCTCAGCAAGGATCTACTATCCTGAAACTAGTTCCAACCCTCATCATTTTGTGTAGTCACATTCTGAGTTGTCATGGAAATTAGGAAACGTTCTTGTGACTATTCTGACAGATGTGTGGAAATGTATTTAAAATGACCTTGAAAAATCAAGTACATACCCATTAGGTATACAGTACGTCATCATCGTATACACTGCTTTATCCTGTTTACTGTGTTGCGAGGAGGCTTGGAGCCTATCCCAGGAGACTTGGACAGGATGCCAATCTATCGCAGGGCATACACATACATACTGTACACTCACACGCTCATTCACACACTACGGGGCTATTTGGGAACACCAATTAGTCTAATCTGCATATCTTTTGACTGTGGGAGGAAACTAGACAACCTGAAGGAAACCCATCAAGCATGGGAAGAACATGCAAGGCGACAACGCTGTGGTTAGCCTACTGTCAGCTTAAAACTGTAGCCATTTTAAAAATTCTTTTTAGCTAATTTTTTTCTTTTTATGGGTGTGCTTGGAGAGTTTCTTCGGGTTCTTTCGGTTTCCTCCCAAACTGCCATGCCACAATTTATTTATTTATTTAAAGCTAACATTTTACACTGTGACCTCAAAAAGGCAATTTACTGTTTACTTACTGTATGGAGAAATTATTTCGCTCTTTATGTTTATCTCCTCCAACTTCCACCTGACTCTGTGCTCCAGGTGGACAGCACGTCTCTATGTTTTTTTCCCAATCTCTATTTCACTCTGTCTCTGTTTCATCCTCCTATTTTCTTCATGAGGGTTGAAAAATAAACCCCTCTTACCTGCACCCTGGCTCAGATCATTATCATACAAGGCACAAAAATTACATTATGATACTCATAATGTTCTGTAATTACCTGCCAATTTGTCTGACCTACATTTCTCTCTGCCTCTCTCTGACACACACTGTCTTTTCTTCCCTCATTCAATTATATTGTATTTGCTCAGTCTCCCTAGGAATCGTCCAAACTTTCATCATGACTTATACCTTTCACTCCATCTCTCTCTCTCAGTACCATTAATCTTTCCATTTCTCCCTCATTTTTGCAGATTTTTGTGACTGTTCTCATTCGCTTCTGTTCATCATGTTTTCTTTGCCGTGAGGAACACGTTGCATATATTTGGTGACAGAAATGGGACTGCTTGTTGATATGAGCACCCCTTTCAGCACTTATCTGCTGGCCAATCTGCTTTAATGTTGTTTAAATATACATATATATGACCTGACATAGATCATGCTTTAAAACCTGTTTGAGTTTAAATGTCAACATGAGATCGATTTATTTCAACACATATTTAGTTTTTTTAACTTTTAGACTGGCATGTCAAGTGGCTCTGTGTTATAGCTGAGTAGGTTTGAAGGACATATTTGTATGTTTTACATGGAATAGTGGGACA
The DNA here is from genome assembly GCA_030068045.1 of Platyallabes tihoni. Classification (NCBI taxonomy): domain Eukaryota; kingdom Metazoa; phylum Chordata; class Actinopteri; order Siluriformes; family Clariidae; genus Platyallabes; species Platyallabes tihoni. Next base: position 9,014,393 of record JAQQZS010000008.1, on the reverse strand, counting down.
TGTATAAGCTGTAAAAGCTAACAGTTTGGGAGTTAGGAAGTTAGTTTAACAAAGGTGCTCTTTTCAAGTTCATTGGAATCTCTTCCAGTTGCTTTCTCTGTTCTCCAACTGTCAGCAAATCAAGCAAACTTGTCTCATATGTGTGATTTGACCTTTTGTTGGCCTTTGCTGTATCCTGAACAACTCAACACTAACCACATCATATTATAGCACACACACGTTTTTTCCTGCTACCATGGTCAGAATCATCCGATAACATTTTCGTTCATAAAACTAATAAATGCTAGCTATACTAAATATCCATCTATCTAAGAACCTCCAGAAAGTCCAATTAGGGCCTGTGCAGGACAGTGGGGACTCTTGTGTGAATTCCCATTTGGATGACAGTGGTAGGACCTCTGGTCAACATTTACACAATATTGGCAATTTGGAAACACCAATCGGCCTAATCTGCATGTCTTTGGACTCTGGAAGGAAACCGGCGTACTCTGAGTAAACCCAGTCCCAAGCGGGGGGAATCTAACCCAGACCCCTAAATGTGCAAGGTGACCATGCCAACAACTAAGCCAACATGCTGCCATAGTAATTATATCCAAACCAAACAATTAGATGTTTATGTATTTATTCAATTTAAATAAATACTGCATATTTAGCTAATAAAAGAAATAAAAAGGTACTGTAGAATTCCTCAAGTGGACCAGGCATATCCCCTTACAGTTTCAAAACCAACACATATTTCTTTCCTCGCAGGTACATTTGATTTCCACTACAATATGAATGAATGAATGAATGAATGAATGAATATGAACCCATGATCCCCCCCCCCCCCACCCCGCCTTCTATTCCTGCACCCCTAACCATATGGTATATGCATTAGCACCCAAATTCATCTCCGACACATTCCCTCACACCAACAGAAATCCTCAGGTATTGTGACATATGTAGTGTTGCAGAGGTTGAAGTTAAAGCACCCACACGCTGAGCTTTGATCCTGAGCTTTGAAACTGAGCTCATGTTACTGTCGTGGGGAGTTCTCATGCACTCCTTTCGTGCATTCCCTCTAGGTTCTTTGGTGTCCTCACACTTACCAGAGATATGCTGATACAGTAGGAATGGTGGATACTTGTAGGAAAGTAGGAAAGTTGATCCTGTCTTACAGTAATTTTCCATCCAGAATTGACAGGGATAGTCTTCAGCTCCACCACTAAAATTCCTTTTACTGATTGTTTATTTATGACAGGACAATATCATCCTTAACTGTACATTTACAGTTAAATTGTGACTGACTGTACATCTTCCCACACCTTACTGTACACAACTAAAACTTTAGCAACACTATTTCGCAAAAAAAAACTTGTGGAAATCCATCCCTTGACCCTACTCATACTTATACAGTACAGTACATCAGTCTTCCCTAAATTATTGCCATCAATTTTAATACACATACTGTACTTGTATAGGATGAGTATGCTGTCGCTTTACAATTTCTTTTCACCCTAAATGTGAGGCTCGAATCTTTTCCTGCATCACAATACCCCTATGCACATTGTGACCCCATTGGAGACCTTTGTGTTGGATGAACTGAAATAATGACTGTGCCCCAGGCTGCAACATCCAACATCAGTGCCTCTCAAATGCTCTTGTGGATAAATGGGGAAAATCCCCACAGCCACACTTGAAAATCTAGCGGACGTAATTCATGGGAGATTGAAGGTTATTTTACCATCGACAGGGCAATAACTCTGAAATGTGATGTCCACCTAACACATTTGGTTGAGATGGTGAGACGTCCTCAAACTTTCATGGGACATCCAGCACAATTTTTATGACTTAGATATATGAAATATGACATTAAAAGTATTGAAATAGTTATTAAAGTATTTAACACTCAACACAGAATTTTGTGGTCAGTCATATGGTCACAGTCAAGTCTGCTTGAAGTTGCAGAAGTTCTCCAGATCCAGAATGCATTATGCCTTCATCATGGGGTATCTCGGCAAATGGAAAAGTTCTGTTTGGTTAAGGAGCATCCAGGCGTATCTCTAGAGTAACTGGTGACCCAGAGAAAACACACACACACACACAGACACACACACACACACACACACACACACACACACTTTTCCCATAAATAGGGCCATCTGGTTCTCTACAACAGAATGATTACAGAAGGTCCCAAGCAGAACCACTTTTCAGGGTTAGGAACAATTAGAAGAACACCTGTGTGGTGCATCGTGTGTCACATTAAGCATCACCTGAACCACACTTTTCCTCATTTGAGTTATACAGTATGTTGTACAGTAAGGTACTACATTTTAGATTGGGTTTAAACAATTAGGTTTTACTTAATACTTATAGTGACTTTAATGACCTTAGTAGGTTATGATCATTATCACTGGCATGACTTCAACAAAAGTCACGAATCCCTTATCTATATACCATGGAACCACAACTTTATGTGTGAAGTGTACTAAGGCATGCAATTCATCCTATATTATCAAGTTTTAAAGGTCTCATATTTTACCATTTAACAAGTTAACACAAGTGTCAGAGCTCCCCCAAAGTGTGTGTGTGTGTGTGTGTGTGTGTGTGTGTGTGTGTGTGTGTGTGTGTGGTAATGCTCCAGTGGAAATATCCATCAGGTAATGCATTTTTCATAGAGTACCTTAAGTTCCCTATATTTCAATGCTACTCTGAATGCCCATTTCAGTGTCTATATAAATGAGCTTCTCCCGAGCCGGACCCCATCAGAGAACTGCAGAGCTGAGCAATGAGCCGAGGATATCCTCTTATATGAGACCACGATAGAGGAAAATATGTTTGGTCCGGGCCAAATCAAACAAAATAAACGAACAAAAATTATAAAGATTTTTTGCAAAAAAAAAAAAAAAAAAGAATTTAGCAATTCCAGGTGATTTGCAGGAACTCCACATCTTACAAATAGTTATTAGAGAGAGAGAGACCGAGAGAGAGAAAAAAACATTTATTTCTCTTTATAATCCCCTAATACACTAATGCACTCATCCCAGTGTTTCACTAGTGCTTGGATACCATCAAGGTAGAACATTTTCTCAGTACACAGAGCCATGATTAGCTGAAATGCTGTCCTCCCAGGAACTCCTTTAATGGCCAAATGTGTGGAATGATACACACTGAGTTACTCCCAGCCAAGTTCCAGTCAAGTGCAGTAGGAGGTATGAGATTCTGCATTGTCTTGCAAAATCAGTACACATTTGATCATTAAAACCAGGCTGTTTCCCTGAGAGTGATATTCATATCTCATAGAAAATGACTTTGTTTGTATTGACACCACAGAATAGAAAATCCACATAAGTGATGGCAAAAAATATATTGGTCATAACTTGACCTGTAGACGTTTTAACTTCTTATACTTTTTGAGAGGTAGTGAGTCTGTTCTCTTTCACTGTTTTGATGTACATTTTGATTTGGGGGTGAAATGATGCACCCAAGTTTCATTACAGATGACAATGCGGTCAAAAATCTAAATCCCAGCCTTCCATGTTAAAACGTTCCTTTTTTTTTTCTTTACACATTGTAAATTAGCAATCTTCTGTTCTTGAGAGAGATCTCTTGATACCCAATGCGCACTAATCTGTTGGTGACAAGTTTTCCATTGATATTCAAGAATCAGGCGTTCCACTCACTAAAAGTTCACGGGAACAACTGCAGTGGGCTCCAAGCCACCTCGGCCAGGCACTTCATTTACGTACGGATGAAGGCCATACAGCCTACTTTAAAAGGTTTTCACCATTTAAATCTTTTACTGCAGCAAAGAGTCTCATCACGGTACTGTTCTTGAAGTCTGTAAATTCTATAAATGTCAATTGATTTTACGGCTCATTCATTAGAAATTTCATCACAGAATGCTGTTCCATGCTTGCACTATCGTTTGCACACCATTTTGTTTTTTTCATGTCTAATATGTTACCGTGTTGTAAAAGGAGACATGTCACTTACCAGTATGATTAACATGATATGCTCAGATGTCTTCTCCTCATGAGACAACAAGTCCCGGGTTGACTCGATCACCCCTTGTAACTTGTTGATTATTTATCTCAATATGTTGCTTAAATCATTTACTTATACATCTCCACAATCCATCATCTCTTTACAATCCAGATGTGTATTTTGGATAACCTTGCACCGTTCTACCACACCTACTGCCACACACACCTACAGTACACTAATGCTAATTACTCAAGAGACAACAGAATGATCTCATTGATTCTCTCCAGAATGATCTTATTGATTATAACTGACTAGATCGATAACCTTAGCTTTATGAAACAAACGTACACCTAAAGCACTAAATGTTTAACTTATACATTAAAAATAGATTTTGCATTGGTGAAGTAGGAGGTTGTAAAGTAAGCCTCGCAAAACGCATTGCTCATACTTGCAGCACACAATTAGGCTTAGCAGATAGCACAAGCAAACATACAGTAACGTTTCACAACAACAACAACCGCTTTCACTGCCAACCCATGAACCCGGTTCATCTATTGATACTAATATATAAGGTAATTAATCAAAACTACTCAATACTGGCTGCAGGAACGTATAAGTGTGCAATGAACATCTGCCATGGTGTATATCACTGTGGCCTCGCAGATTAAGGGTTCGAGTCCTGCCTCAGGTCTTTGTGCATGGAGTTTGCATGTTCTATCCATGCTTGGTGCGTTTCCTCCACGTCCTCCAGGTTTTGTTCCACAGTCCAAAGACATGCAGAGTTGGATAAATGGAAATTTCCAAATCTGTCCATGTCAGTGTGTGAGTGAGTGTGTGCCCTTTGATGGGTCAGCACCCTCTGTAGGGTGCCCGAATTCCCTAGGATAGACTCCAGGCCTCCTGCAAACTTGTACAGGAAACTATTTAGCATGTGAGAGCGAGAAATCCACCTTATAATAAAAATATTGATATATTTATAATATTTAGTGCTACCGCTAGGAGAATAGCAGTTTTACTGTAGAACAATTGGTCCATGTTGAATGTGGTTATCTTTGATGGAGAGAGAGAACTAAATTATCAAAGGATCTTTGCGAAACATTCATCATCAGCGCTCAACATTAATTAAAATTGAAAAATAACATTTGTCTTTCTAACGAGTCTCTAACTGATGCAAGTGTCTAGCCATCTGTCAACCTAAATCAATAATTTTTTTTATTAAGTTTAACTAAATTGCACTACAGTATAATTCAGAACCGGATAAACAACACGGTCTATTTAAAATTTACACAATCATCCCTTAGTTCTTTAATACAAGATGAGGGTGCCACTAAAACCAATACCAAATAAAACACCCCGGTGTAATCGTTAAAGCCTGTAGCATTAAAGTATTTCCTCTGGTCTCAGACAGCCATGCAGACTGCCTTTAATTGACCTTATTTAACTTGGTTTATAATTGCAGCATTACCCTCACCCCGTGCTGTGGCTTGGATAAACTCTGCCAGATTGACAAAGTTTACGTATTCTTGATTCCCGTCATGTTTAATTTCAGTCTGACATCTGGACATGATACAACTGAAGTGGGCAGATAATGGAAGACGTCGGAAGCTTGGTGTTTGTGATAAACCTTTGATAACATTTTACTGGGAAACGTGATTTCTGGGGTGTCTGATTTTTTAAATTCAATTAATAAAAATTTTTTAATTGAATTTTTCAGTTCCGCCTTCAGGAGGTTGTTGCATAAATATCAGCTTTGTATGGGAAATAGGGCAACACGTACGGCCCTAGAGCATAGTGCTTTATTGATCATTAATTTATTTTAAAAAACTGCAATTGATGAACAAATCCATTCTGTTTAATTCAATATTTCTGCCCCTTGAGACCAAAAACTGATCAATTAATTGTGATCAGCAGATAATAAGCTTTTTCAATTGACTTGAAAGGCAATGTTCTCATCCTCCCTCCTACGATTACCCCCTTTTAGTTTGTCCATCGTAATATGACAATAACACAGACTGATTAGGTGCAGAGCTGAATTCCCTCACAAATGACTCAATTTGGACCTTTATAGAGGGGGCACGTCAGACCAGGTCCCCCGATTATTAACTTACCCTGACAGAGAGCAATGAGAGCAGGCTTGGACTGGAGCAATTCAGACAAGCAGCCATTAGACTCAATTTGTAAGCAATCTATGACATTGGCCTTCCTCGTCCCTCCCCAGACACCCATGATTCCCTTCTACTTCGTTTTATCTCACGGTATTTATTGGAAGTATTCCTCATGGTGTGTTACAGTGCACAGGCCGCCCTTTTTAAAACCGCCCTCCAGGCAGAGCCCTGGGCAGAATCACAAATAGCTATTACTCTTGTTTGTTAGGCTGACCTATAAGCAGCAGAGATTGGGGCTGTAAATGTGAAATGTTACAGTGCTCATTTAATACCATGCACAGGAAGAGCGAACTCGGAGGAAGAGATCATGTAACACTGTTTTTCCTCCGCAGTAATCTGCAGTAAGCTGCAGTCATTACGTCAACACTAGGAGTGAAAAAGGATTAGCTCTAAAATTCTTGAGTTTCCTTGCAAATATGGTGTAGATTATAAAACTCTATAGCACTGTGAGATGCTTTGTACGAAACAAAATAGGTCCGAAATGGGTTCATTACAAAATGCAGCAACTATTTACCAAGGACAGATCAACCACTTCTATTAAATGATAGATGAATAGTTTTTATATGATTTTACATTAAACTACAGAGCATAATTCATAAAAACTTCACCTTGGTTATTAGCATTTTTGATAACCTGCAAGGAGACTGCAGTGTTACACCGTCATAGTGAAGCTGTAGCTCAGTTTTTGGACAACGCTCCCTGTTAGCCAGTACAGCTGTGGTTTAAAAGTTTTGGGAAAGGCACAAATAATTTTCACTATTAATTTTCTGCTTCAGTGTTTTAGATCTTTTCGTCAGATATTTCTTTGGTAAAGTGAAGCATCATGAATAGCTTCATGAAAGGCTTTTATTGACAATTACAGTAAGTCTATGTGAAGAGTCAATATTTACAGTCTTTTTTAAGACCTCTGCAATTCGCCCTGGCATGCTGTCACTTGACCTCTTGGCCACATCCTGACTGGTGGCGGCACATTCTTGCATAATCAACACTTGGAGTTTTTCAGAATTTCTGGGTTTTTGTTTGTCCACCCGCCTCCTGAGTATTGACCACCAGTTTTCAATGGGTTTAAGGTCTGAGGAGTTTCCTAGCCATGGACCCAAAATTCCAATGTTTTGTTCCCTGAGCCACTTAGTTATCACGTATGGCAAGGTGCTCCATCATGCTGGAAAACACATTGTTTGTCATCAAACTGTTTTTGGATGGTGGAGAGAAGTTGCTCTCCAAGGATGCTTTTGTACCATTCTTTACTTCTTGTGAATTAGCACAATCCTTTGGGGCTGAGGAGCAACCCCACACATGAATAGTCTCAGAACACTTTACTGTTGGCACAACACAGGACTGATGGTAGCTCTCATGGGCTCATGGGATGTCCCAAACAATCAGATAGGGTATTCAATAGATAAAGTGATGTTACCCCAGTCCACAGCACCCAATGCCTGCACCTTTGAAAGAATATCCTGATGGTTTTCCTGGAGCGAAGTATGAAGATGTGCGCCACCATAAGTATGAGTCGGCCCCAATCGGAGATCAGATTTTCTTTCTTTTTTGTATTTTTTTTTAAATTGTTGTTAGTACACCATACCACTGGTTGGTCACAGTACTGACTGAATGTTCCCGTTTTGAACCTGATTTGTGTTTTAGATTTATTTGTTTTATATTATTATTATATTTGTTTATATTTATTCATATATTTGTTTTTATTTGATCTGGACATCTCCGTTGCATTCATATTTTGCAGAATAATCAAATGCACTTTGTTTAAAGTTCGTAGAAAAACACTAATTTATAATGCTCAGTATAAGCAAATCATTCATTGCACATAAGTAATAATGTTGGATGTTTGTATGCTTTGTACATAGATTTTATACCAAACATAATGTGAAATAATTGTATTCTGGATTTTCTAAGGTTAAGTATAAGCACATTGAATAATTTAAGTGATATAGGTGTACACATATCAATCTTAGATCAAAACATTGCTAAATTTGGCTAAAATGCCAGAAGTTGTAATAAAAAAAAGGCCTTTTGGGAGTTTAAAGAACTAGCTATTATTGCTGAGCTGAGCTGAGCCAAATGACCTGGCTCTTATAAAAGAGCTGGAATTGCCATCATTAGAGCTTAATCTCCATGATAAGGTGAGGAGAATGCAAGAGAAATGCTGCTCTTCTGAATTGAGAAAAGCCAGGTGAGGTTGTTTGGGAAACTTACACGGCTCTTGGTTGAGCTGTTTCAGCGACATATCCCTAAACCTAGACCTAGGGGGCAAATTCAGGAGCTGCTAGAAAGATTACACCAATCAGGCATAACATTAACACCACAAAACATTAGCACAATGATTACTAATTATATACTAGTGTTCACAAGTGGTGCACTTGGCATTACAGCCATGCTGATAACAAGCGCAACAGCACAACCTTGAGTGTGATATTGATTTTATACAACAGTTTCACAAACACCATTAATTATCAACAAATTACAGTTTGTTCGTTTGTTTTATTAGTTGTTTTGCTCCACCAACATATATTTGTTCCACGACTGGTTATGCGCTAAAATGCTCTATCAAATATTATATTGGAACATAAATTCATAGGTTTATGAATTACAAATGACACCAAATGAATTTGATTATAAAATAAGCAGTGTAAAAAAATATATGTTGTATATGAAAAAAAGTGTTTTGTATAAATTATATATTTTTTCATATACATGTATATTTTTATTTTGCTTATTTTATAATAAAAGTCATTTCATGTAATTTTTCATCATAAACAATATTTATTTAGTGTAAACATCTTTGTATTAAATGACAACCACCTGCAAAATAAATATGTCACAAAATAAACATTATATGAGAATTTGTATTAATATATATGTAATTGTACTCAACAGGTGTCACGTGCCTAGGGTTCATTATAATAGTAATATCATATTTCATCATAATAAACCTATGAATTTCTGTTCTAATATAATATTGGATAGAGATTGGGTAGGCGGGCAATCCGTGGCAGGGGGGCATTTTAGCGCATAACACTGGCAGAACTAATTGACCGCGACTAGCGGAGCAGGAGACCGCCAGTTAGTGTAATTGACGATAGTTTTATAATTTTTATTGATAGTATGTAGCCAAAAGGTGAGGACAACAAACCATGGAGGTGGTGGACACCTGGGATGCAGTGATACATATAGTTAATATAGTCACAGTGCTGTTACCATACATTATCACAACTAATGAAATGCCTCTCATCCGATCAGATTGCTCCGTTGGACCTAACTGTTATATAAACGTTATTATTCTGATACACTAAAGAAAAGTTCATGTACTAATTAATCCATATCAAAATATGGATCTGAGGTAGCTCAGTGATTAAGGCATTAGACTACAGATTGGAAGGTCTCAGGTTCAAACTTCAGCACCACCAAGTTGCCACTGTTGGGCCCTTGAGCAAGGCCCTTAACACTCATTTTCTCAGATGTAAAAAATGAGATTAAAAAATGTAAGTCACTCTGGATAATGGTGACTCATTCCCTCATCGTCTATCCTGTTTTATTCTAAATTCAGGGGCGCAGGGGGCCTGGAGGCATGAGGCAGGGTACTGATTGGTACTGCCAATCCATTGTAGGACACACACATTAGCCTAGTCTGCATGTTTTTGCCAATCAGGACTGTGAGTGAAGGCCACTGTAACCCGCCAAGCACAGCGAGAACATGCAAACTTCATGAACACATTGTCGGGAATCGAACCTGGCTGGGAATCAAACCCAGACCCTGGAGGTGCAAGGCTACAGTGCTAACCACTAAGCCACCTTGATATCCGCCGGATAAAGGTGTCTGCCAAATGTGACTGTATTATTATTATGTTTTTAATACTTTTCTCAACATTATAGACTACAATTTCCAAGGAGTGAAAAAGATGTGATTGTAATGTTTTACATGAATAAAGTTAGGCAAATTCTAAATTAGCATGTTAAAGAATAATTACATTGCTTCTAATTGTCCGTTGTTGTCTGTTGTTTAGCTCATCCCTTTTCTCGATGCACCTGCGCAAACCGCAGACACACTGGCTGTAGTCTGCACCTTATATCCACCATTACCGTAACATGCGCAGTGAGGAGACTCTGTGTCTGCAGTGTCTCTATGGTCCTGGGTTCTCTGCTCTGGACCATAATGCACCTTGGGGCAAGCAGTGCTCATTTTGCTAGTCCATTTAATTTAATCTCTATAAACCTGTGCATGATCCGGAGTTAAGTGCTGTCTGTCAACCCCACACTGTGCCTTCCATTCTCGATAGAGAGAAAGAACAAAATATAGCACTGTAATTGTAGCTTTTATGGATTATCTGAGATGGTACAGTATGTGTCTGTGTGTTGTTTAAAGCCTGGGTGACTTGAAGGGAAACTTGAAGAAGTGTACACAGCAAAATTACCAGTGTTGAATGAAAACCCAGAGTGTGCTCTCAAATGTACTGTGAAAGTGTTAAATCAACACTCTGGGTGTTAATTCAACACTGGGGATTTTGATGAATAGGAATTAAAGGCATAAAGCAAGACAGCTTATTACTGAGTGTGGGTATTTTTTTTCTTGGTCTGACTTTGGGATGTCTCAGCCTAGCAAAGTTTATTCAGGTCAGGGTAATACATTTTCATATGTTATGTAGAGTTTCTTTGTTCAATATTTGGTATAAGTGAAAATCTGGAGAGGTGGTACGGTGGCTTAGTGGTTAATATGATCGCCTTACACCTCCATGGTGGTTGGAGTTTGTGTGCATGGAGTTTGCATGTCCTCCCTGTTCGGGTTTCCTCCAGGTGCTCCGGTTTCCTACCCCAGTCCAAAGACATGCAGATTAGCCTAATTGTTCAAAGTATGTGAATGAAGGTGTAGGTGTGTGTCCTGGGATAGGAACCAGGCCACCCTGCAACTGTATATACAGAATAAATCAATATAGACAGTGAGTAAACTTTTAATTAAAAATTTTTCCTATATTCAAAAAAATTTACCTGGCAATTATGTTGACCTCTTTGGTTGTTTTTGTTATTCAGCACAGTCAAGCCAACTGGTGTATATGGCTGATTGGTGAAAATTAATTTTATGTTAGCAGTTGGAGTTGGATTTGGAGGCATTTTGGAGGTCCTGCATCATTGCTCATAATTATTTGGTAATGAGATTTACTGTTTTTTGTTGTTTGTAGCTTTGAATAAAGATGGTTCATTTTTTTCAGAATACAACTCCAGCTGCTACCATAATATTAATATTCAATAATCAGCCATAATGTTAAAATCATTAACATTAAAACAACCTAGGTTTTAGGTTTCCCTTGTGCTGCTAGGCCAGCTCTGGCTCCACAGATCCTTTGGGTGCTGTTGGGTTGGGCGTCCATGAACTGGGTTTGTTTGTCCTGTGTATCCCATTTGGATCGGGATCTGGGAAATCTGGGGAATTGTAAAATGTAAAGAGAATTCTTTTGATCATTTCCTGAAATAAACTTTCTATCAACTTTAATAGAAAGTACTTTTTAATATGTTATAAAAACAAAAAACAAGAACCACAAAGAACGTTCAAGACAGTTCCCAGTTAGTTGGCTGTATTGCTTACCATAAATATTATAATAACAATGAATCATTTATTGCAACGTTGTAAAATAACATGACCTAATTACACAGGTGTGATTGACAGATTAAGACTTACTGTGCCTTAAGTAGTTGGCATTTTGTCTGTGATTTCCTGGATAAAGCCTAAATGTTTTAAATATTATAATGCAATAATATATTAATATATAATATTACATTTAAAATATATACCATATAAAATAACTTAATAGATAATTATACATATCATATAAACATCTCTTTGCTGCTTAAAGTGTGTGATACACTTGAAGAACCAATTTTAATCCTTACTTTATTTTATAACATCTATCTATCTATCTATCTATCTATCTATCTATCTATCTATCTATCTATCTATCTATCTATCTATCCATCTATCCATCTATCTATCTATCTAGTTGGAAATACAGTGTTCAGTACCAGTTATAAACATACATTTTTCGCAATCTCAAGGAACAAATATCTGTTAGAAAGCTAAATGTTGGGGGTAATTGATAATAAAAATGGCCTGAGTTCCACCTGTCCTCAGCTCCCAGAAGTAGACACCACATCACTTTGCATCCCATTTCTCATTTCTTCACTTTATTTGCTTAAACTTGCCTCAACTTTTTAACAGTGGTCTGCCTTACACTGATGATAATCACTCTCTTGTAATGAGAAAGAATGACTTCCGGCAACATCTCAACAAATTGCATATGAATGAGTTATTGAAACAATAACAATGTTCGAGATTAACTAAAGTAGGCCTGGTTGCTGTTTAAAAGTCAGGACTTAACTGTGCATATACACATACATATCTCAAACAGAAACACACATTATACATAATCACTCCCTTTCTGTGCAGGTTAATCAACTCGGATCAGCGTCATTTAAAGGCGCAATGAGCTTTAGATGTTCCAGTCTTAGACACTCACCAGGCAGAGGAGCGATTATGCTGCATAAACACTTTGCAGCCAAGGCTCGGAGAAGACTCATCTGGCTTTCCTCTGTTTCTCATACAGCTCTGATATACAGTACAGTGAAGTACGCTTAACTGTGCCGTGGTGGACTTATTTAAACCAAAGAGATGACAGTTGATGAAATGCTCAGATTTAAGCTTATAAGCTGATAAAATTTTCTTGTAAATGTTCAGGATCTTATAAACGTGACCTTTCTTTCAACTTCAGACCGTCTCCATTTTTTCGTTCCTTCATTAACGGTGCGCTTGAGGGAACTGGCAGCAGCAGGTCGGCTGCCTTGTTCTAATAAAGTGTCTCATGACCAGATGTAGCAGGTTACCTGCATGAACAAGGTGTCGCCGAATTGCTTATTCTGGCCAAAGCTTGAAACCAAAGATATTTGACCTTTATCTTATGGCCCTGGGAGTGGTTATTAGAGAGAGAGAGAGAGAGAGAGAGAGAGAGAATCAAACACAGGGAAAGTTTTCCCATTTGATTTTTTTAAATGCTGATTGACTCCACATGTTTGGCTCAGAGAACATGCGGGAGAGAAACTGATTCGAACAGAATGCTGTTAAATCCTGGCTGCTAAAACTTTTTTTGCTGTTCAGTCCCACACACACACACACACACACACAGAAAAAAAGTCTCTGTTCTCAATTTATACCATACCAACTTTAATGTGTGAATGATTAGTTTCCTATAAGTTTTTTAAAACCTTGCTGCTTTGTACCAGATCCCACAGAATTCTGCAATACAGCCAAGGCACCGCGAACGTGGGCCGCTGTGTGATAAATGCAAGAAATCTCAGGCAAGAACAAAAGATCCTGTTCCTAAGTTCAGAAGTGAAGTTGACTTCTGGCCTACACAGGACGTCTCATTTATCAGTGTTAGCGCCAGAGCAGGCTGGAGACCTGCTCTACTCAGTCTTCTGTTCTTATCTAATGGGCTGAGTGCAGGGGCGAGAAGGTGGGCTGCTAATTCCCCATAGCCATGCTAATTCATGCAGAACACTCTCCACACTAATTCCACTGTTTTCTCTTCTCGTTTGGATTCTTTCTCTCTATATCTATAGTTTATATCTTGTTTCTCTTTATCATGCTTATGATTTTGTGAGCTGCAATCTCCTCCAATCATAGATACCGGAACACTGTCACTTGGCAGTCATCAGGCAGCCTTGTCATGGGTAAATGTGGTGGGTAAATCATTTCAGGTGCCCTGCCCATGGCCTCCTTCTGAGATGAGGTGTGTGTGTGTGTGTGTGTGTGAAATCAGGATCTTAGAAACTTGATCCAGGGCTAATTTTAGTTCTTGGCCCATGGTCGTGCTTCTCTGATAACCGGAAAAAATCGGAAACTCCTGAGGTGAAGCTTGCCGTCCTAAATATTAGTAAAGGGTCAAAAAACAAGCTGTACAGAATTACATTCTGTAACAGTTAGGAACTAATTACTTGCCAATATTTCATGTAAGTGGTGTAGCACAGCATAAGGAAATACTTAAGAGAATTTGAATAGCTGATATAAAAAAACTACTACAGTAAAACTCACTCTCACTCACACTATCTTCTATACTGCCCATCCCAGGAGATTTAGGGCATGAGGCGGGGTACAGTACACCCTGGATGGGGTGCCAATCCATCACAGGGCACACACTTATACACTTATACACACATACTCTCTTACACACTACGGGAAATCTGGGAACGCCAGTCAGCATAATCTGCATGTTTTTGGATTGTGGGAGGAAACCCACCAAACACGGGAAGAACAAGCAAAAACTCTATGCACACAACCATCAGCACCACCAAGTTGCCACTGTCGAACCCTTGAGTAAGGCCCTTAATCCTGTGGTGGTAAATGTAAGTGGAGGTGCAAGGCGATGGAGCTAACCACTACTCCACCGTGCTGCCTCAGTATAAAACTAAATAAATAAAAAAATTGTGATGGATAGAGGTTTAATATAGGCAGGGGTAGCTCAGTGGTTAAGGCACTGGACTGGGAGGTTGGAACTTGAAGGTCCTAGGTTCAAACCCCACCACCATCAAGTTGCCGCTGTTGGACCCTGCTCAGATCTATAAGGAGATAAAAATGTAAGCCATTTTGGATAAGGGCGTCTGCCAAATTAATGAATTCTCCCACAAAATGTTTAAAGAATAAACAATCCGCCTGACCTAAGGAAATCTAAAAATGATGAACTGAAACAGAATGAGCTCCACAGGAGATCATTTTGGAGAAAATTATCTCCAAAGTTGGCTAAAATCGCCATTTTCTGTGGTTTTTGTGGTTGTTTAAAAGCTAATAAAGTGCTCTTTTAACCATCATAACATGTTTGCATTACTGTATAACACATACTGTAATGGCCCTCGATTGTTACAATCTGGAGCTGTCAGGATTATTGGTCTTCACTTACTGTATGATTCAAGTGCAGATGATCTTGCAGGCTTCTGCAAGAAGAACGCCATCATGGGACCAGCATTTTTCCATCACAACGGATCGTGTCACGATACACTCCTATAATGAAGAAGAATGATTCTGGAAACAAGAGCACACTAACTTGTGCAACCATGTCAGTTTATTGTATAGAACAAAGTGTCTTTCCAACACCACCACCCGCCCTCCCACTTCCCCCAGCCCATCTTTCTTTAATGGCTATTGAATGGCCACATAATGACATTACTGTATTGAATGTGTGTCAAACTCATATGCTACTGTACTTGGGCCAAATCAGCATTTTTGTTAGCGCTTCAAGAGCAGTGATGTAAGGCTATTCAATTTATCTACAGCATGTTATCTATTCAGTTGGTTAACACATATCTTGGGAGAAAGAAAGGGTGAACAACAGTATTCAAATAGTTAACATTTATTAAACTGATTTTTTTAAAACATGTTACAAGGTTTCACAGACAGTGAAGGTTTTTTTTTTTACATCAAAAATTTTCTTCATTACATATAAAAGTAAGTTAAAGAAAGAGATAAATAAAAATGTGACTATATATATCTTTTTTGCATGTTATTTGTTTTTCCCCCTTTTTTATCTTTTGCTTCCAAAGAGCCAGACTTTCTTTAATTTTGTATATACACTACCGTTCAAAAGTTTTAGAACACTTTCTAACTCCATGATGGTTCCTGATTTTTATTTCTTTCTACAT
>JAQQZS010000008.1:8983881-8994810 GCA_030068045.1 Platyallabes tihoni | reverse complement strand
GTCCTGCGATGGATTGGCACCCTGTCCAGGGTGTACCCTACCTCGTGCCCTAAGCCTCCTGGGATAGGCTCCAGGTCGCTGCGACATTGAATAGGGGATAAAGCGGTATAGAAGATGAGTGAACAAGTTCCGATTGAGCTGATTGGTGATGAAAGTGGAGTGATGTAATTTTGTTTAATCGCAGGTATAGATTCCTGCAAAATTCCTGTAATCACACAATGGGAAAGTGGTTTTAAAAGCAGTTCGGAAGTGTGATTAATTATCCTGAGTCGTGATCCATGAGAGTTCAAATAGCAACCTCTCACTGACACTTATAAGTCCCTAAACTAAAACAGCAACTAAATACCAACCCAGCACCAGATGTATAAATGTCAAAAAGGCATGAAAAACCCAAATATTTTCAAATGTTTATTAAAACTAAAACGGCTTATTAATACTGCTTGGGTTTTCTTACCATTTCAAATCCTTTCCGTTGTCCATGTGCTTTGTAGTTAAAAGTCAGATATTTGACCCGCAATGGTGCGAAAATCCTCAAAGGCCATTGTTTTCAGAGGTGTCAGATTGTACCCATGTGCAATAGGATGTGTTTGAAAAACAAAAGAAAGCAAAGCCGTCAATCAGAGAACAGCTTTCACCATGAACACACACGATCAAACCAACAGAATAAGTGCGAAGAAAAAACACCAGATATTTGACGGAAAAATATTTCCTCACACTTAAATTCTAAAACAAATTCACATACTGTTAATTTGACATACAAAAAAAAAAATCAGTTTGAAAGCAGAGATGTGAAAATACTCAAATGTTGTTGAAAGCTGCATAAGTCAGTGTTTTAATTGGTAACATATTATATAAATATAATATTATACAAATGATCATATACACATGTTCTGGCATATTAAGTCAGGTAGGTTAGGTTAGTTTTGCGTGATAGAGAGCAGTAGGGGAAATGTGTCAGATCTTCTATTTCACATAGAAATCTTTTTCATGCATGAATGGGCCACCCAGTTGCAATCACAGACAGAACAGAACAGAATGTTAGAGTGTTTTTTTTTTTTTTTGCCAGTGAAATTTTTAACATTTTTTTTTTCATTAGGAAACTAATGAAGTACTTAAAATATAAATAAAGAAATGAAGAAATAAAACAGTGCGGGACAATTGAAACTTTCGCGTTCAGTGGCCGGACCCAAAAATGGACATAAAATCATATCCAGGAACGCTATCCTGGTCAGGGTCGCTGGTCAAGGTTGCGAATACACCCTGAAGGAGATACTGTACCAGTCTGTTTTAATACACTATGCAATACTCTTTGGGGCATGGTGGCATCCCTAATCCACCCACCTTCATGTTTTTGGATTGTAGGAGGATTCTGAAGAAGCTGCTCCAGGGTCATGGGTTTGATCCTGAATCTTGAATCTTCTGAGTTCTCTAGTTTCCGTTCATAATCCAAGACATTTATACAGATGGACTTATTATGGGTGTGAACAGGTAATTCTGCAATATTCTACAACAAACTGTGTATGTCCCTGTCTTGTTTCCCGTGTTCCTGAGATAGGCTCCAGACCTACCACGACACTGACCAGGATAAAGAGGTTACTGACGATGAATGAATGAAGAAAAACCTCGGGGGAACTTTAGGATCGGGCATGGGGCAGGTTAATGGACTTCAATTATTTGAAATCCAATGAATATGCTCTCACTTGTTAGAGTTCCTATGAGAGATCGGGTTGCAAATGCCAGCTATCCTTACATTATGATGTCATAAAATGTCCTTAGTGCAGGCAGCAGTGTCTATAACAAACACTGTTACTTTAACGCATACATGTAATCTGAGCAAAGTGCAATATAACAGTTATTTGGTAAAGAACCTTCTCATTTTGGTAGAACGGTCACTGGTAAATGCTCACTGTGCTTCCCTGACTTCAGTATTAGCGGGAACATGTCTCTGAAAGCCCACAAACTGCACCCTCGGTGACCAGAACGGAGCATCCATTAGCTCTGACTGTAAGTAATGTGGCTAGGTGATGTGATGGAAGCCTTAATGGATCAAAAACATATGGGCACACAAGGGAGAGAGTGACATGATGATCCATTCGAAGCTCAAACAAAGATGACCCATGAAGGCCAGGGTTAATAGAGCTTCTCTCCCTATTGCACACTTTTTATTTGTGTGCGCATCTCATCTGCTTGTCAACTCTTCACAAGTCTGTAGGCCCTTTACTCATCTTCACCAAGCCTGCCACAACATGGAAGTTGAAGGTGTAAAACCCGATTGAGATTTATAGAAGACTTTAAGCACAGTATGGTGATGAGACACTTACAGTAGCTGCAGTAAAACATTGAATGGAGCAAACATTTTAAAGAAGACTGTCCAAGGTGGCCCAGAGCCCACTACAGCCCCAGTTCCCCTGATTGATGGAAGACTTGTTGCCAACTTGTGGAAGAGACAAATCTGTCTGTGCAAACTCTATACACAATCATTCACAAACATACTTGCACATTATAAGAACCTGGCTGGAAGTTATTGCCACATCATCCAACATTCCTGACCTCACTCCAAGCACTCTACCCCAAATCAAAGGTCTTTCTGACTATTATAATTTACAGTCGTTGTTTTGCTATAGGCACACACCCAAGATTTTCATGAACTCGGTTCTGTGTTCAAAACAATCTGCCAGGTTAGTTTATTTACCATTTTCACAGTTTTTCTGCTAGAGTTTAAAATTGTACTTTTGTGTATGTGTATTTTGACATACTGTAAGTTTAAAAGTTGTACATGAAGCGAACATGTTTACATTAGCCACATTATGAAAGCCTAGTTCGTGCTTTATGTAAATAAGTTGAACTGTGTAAGCTACAACATTGGGAATGATTTGAATCATTAATTTACACAAATTGAAGAAGAGCACTGAATCACTGCAGGTCTTCAGAAAGGCCTAAGACTCTTAAGGGTTATTAATCAAGTGTTGAGGATTAGCAGCACCTGGCTGCACCTAACCCACATAAATCCTGTGATAGCAGTAAGGGGGTACTTACTATTGCTCACATACTTTTGACTTTTGGCTTAATTTTTGTTTTAAAAAATATATAATAATTGCACAGTGAAAATGTTATGTGTTGTTTGTTTGAGGTTGCATTTGCCTAATAGTAAGACCCACTATGATGAGATTATTTTCATTATGTTTTTGCACAAAAATATATACAGTAATTAATATTTTAAACATTACCAAAACACAGCCTTAGATTATTCAGTGTCTGCCATAGAAGTCTCTGTGGATTAACTGTTACTGTAGAGATAAAAATAAATAAATAAATAAATAAATAAAGCAATGTATAAATGTATGAATTTGTAATGGGATTTAGTGGGAAAAAAAAACTATTGTCAGATCTGCTGTAATAGAAAATTAGTATACATTCAAATTTATAACCTTATCCAGTCCAGACATTAACTCATTCTCACTTGTCTATCAAACTGACCTGTTTTCTGCTTACTCTTGTTTGCTGTTGTGTTATTACTGTATAGCAGTTCATTCAACATGTATGCATTTAAGGTTTTACCTTACCAATGTTTATTTCAGTACATTGTTTTCACTCTTCACTATTTTTGATTTTCACTTTCTTTTCCTTCAACGCTTCCTTTTGATTTTTGGATTGTTAATAAACATGTCACACTGATGTCCATCTGCCTTGTCATGCTGTCATACAGTACATGACATCAACATACTGCTCAATTTAAACTGCTTCCAGTTTAACTGTCTAAACTAAAATTATAAGTCTGCCATGCCATGGTAATGCTGACGTTAACCAGCAAACAAATCACCTGTAATTTTAGTCTTTTTTTTTTATTTTTATAAATGGTAACCATGGTACCAATTAACGGAAGGGTTGTAGAATATACCACTATAGCATTATGAGATCTCTTTTACCGTATAACATCCTCACTAAACAATGTATATGAAATTCCTTGGGGCAATAATTATAATAATTAATGTTTATTTTTTTATGCATTTATGCATTTTTTTTATTTATTATTGTAGCTCCAGTATAGGCATCTTCCAAATGGTTGAGATGTCACTTTACGGTAAAAGTAACAAAATATTTACAAATATAAAAAATAAATAAATATCATTGCTAGCCTTCGTGTGGGGGTGCAACAGCAAAAATAAGTTTTGAGCATTAGATCCACTTTATTTTCACTTTATTATATGTTACAGTATGAAGCAATTAAAATGCATTTTATTTGAAGACAGTATCATCTAGTAAAATCTTTAGCATAGCCTGGCTCAACTGATTGGTATTAGTACATAGGCTTCAATCCGGTTAATTTCAACATCATTTTTCAATATGGTACAGTGATTCAAAATGTGCTTTGCCAAAACATTGAGCAGAAAAAAAAAATATTTTAAAAAGGTTATGTGATTTTTGTTCATGTGCTTTAGGTCAGTCCACATTATGTGTATTTCTACAAACAACAGTAATCCTGATCATATGTATAAAAACATTATTTGAATAACATATTTTAAATTTATTAAAATACTCATACATATTTAATCCAGATGAGTAATACATTTACATTATCTCCTCACCTGCCCGCATGTAAATAGTTTTTTGAGGCGTCATTTAAAACAACAACAACAACAACAACAACAACAACAATAACAACAACAGGGTTGTGGGTCTTCTGGAAGAAAGTTTGCTTGCTCCTTTTTTTTTTTTTTTTTTACAGCTATCTCTTCCCACAAATCACCAGCTAATGATTCATGCATTTGGGGAAATAATTAAGATGCTCGGTAGCAGGAAAAATACTAAAATGTATGAAGCATGGGCTCCCCAGGACTGTGATTGAGACAGAGTATGATGCGGTGTGAACAGTACATGCTCAGTCCAGTGCTCCCCATCATCCCAGCCTGGCAGTAATCTAATAAAAGTTGATTTTTCATAAGGGGCTTTTAAGGAAACACCACTCTGTGCAGGTCTATAAGCTTACTGGGAGTGGGGTATCATCTTAAAGAATGATTAATGTGGACTGTGGACAAAAGCAAGGATTTCTCGTAACTATCATTCCACATGCTGATGAGCAAAGAGAGAGACGGTGAGTTAGTAGTGAGTGAGTCTGGGTCATGGTAGATAAACAAATGATTAAGGGCATGGAGGGCATATGCTGGCACATTTCCTGTAATACAGTACATTGTCTATTTCAAAAAATACAGGTTGCATAGTACTGTATGCCAACACATGCTGATAAATGTGCAGGTAGTATGAAGATTTCTATGGTCTTCTAGATGTATCGATCTGTTTCTTTCAGTCTGTCTCTATTAGCTAGTGTTGTATTAAGTCATACTTAAGTAAAAAAAAAAAAGAAGATACCTTTCTAGGAAATGACTCAAGGAAAAGTTAAAGTAACCCACAAGAAAACTGATCTACTTGTACAAAAAGTACTTGAACACAAAGAAGCCTTTCCAACAAGTTTTTCTTCACTTTTAATTGATTTATTTAATTTAATGGATTTAAATTTGATTGTATTTAAAAATGAATATATAAATAAATAAATGATCTATTTGTGGCTGTACAATGAACAGTGATGTCTGGTCATGGGGTAGCAGTACAGTGCATCCCAGATTCAGGTCAATAAGTTCAATGAATGTTCACATCAAACAGCAGAAAAGGCAAAACTGGGATCTGAGTGACCCTGATGTGTGATTATGTGTGATATATTGTTTGTGCGATCTGGGCTGGTTTTAGTACACTGGTATTTCAGAAACTCCAGATCCCATGGGATTTTCATGAAGGGTCAAAAGGTTAGGACTCATGGGCAGGCTATGGTATCTAAAATAACCTCATCTTATAACCATATTAAGCAGTAAAGCAGCTCAGGGTGTACAACATTTTGATCGTTTAAGGGGAGCTATAATGCAAAATGTACTTTTTGGTCATTTTTATACATTCAGATGGTTCCCTGGTGTGTGTGTGTGTACAAGCAAACAGAGGTCTATGCTTTTGTCCCTTTTATAGATATGTTTTTTGTATTTTCCATAAACAAGCCATTTATATTTATCCCTTATTGTGACCTCATATAAGAAGATCTCTCCCCCAGTTTGTTGCTGTTGTTGCTCTAACAGGCTGTGTTTCAGCAGTAGCTCATGTACATAAATATCAAAATGGCACACTTGGAGGATGAGTGAAATTTTTTTTATTAGCATATATATGTATTACTCATCATAGTCTAGTCTTAATCACAAGCGATGCGACAAGTACTGTACTTTGCTTGTGATGGAGACTGTTGAGTAGTACCTTTGCATAAAGTACTAAAATAAAGTATTGGTACTCTACCAATATGTGCAGTTTGAATGACCTATGTCAGTTTATTAAAAAAAGTTATGCACAGGATTGTGTGTGTGTGTGTGTGTGTGTGTGTGTGTGTGTGTGTGGTGTGTGTGTTTTATTTCCTTTTCAGAATATTTATGCAATTTATTTTACACTAGATTGAACCACTTGGTGGATGGAAGCAAACATTCCCATCATTCTTTGTTTATAATAAATGATAGCCAGGAACACCATATGCTGGTCAAGGCTCTGCCAACGCACCAGTCTCTCTCTAAAAAAAAAAAAACCTTGTTTATCATGCGACAATGCAAATAAATATGTTGTCTGTTTCAATAATACATCTGTGAGAGAAGCAGCCTGCAGGCGTGCACTGGATCTGCGCTATTGGTGCTCTGCTCAGGTGTCAGTCTCAGTGCGGGCAGCTCCGGCACCAGTTCACGACTTTCCACTGAGAAATGTGTAAACAGAATGTTGTGCTCCGGGATATCAGGGTTTGATCTGATAATAAACAAGGGCAGATGCTAGCGTTCACAATCACGTCCCTTTACAAAATAATGATGTGTGTTTGACAGCTGTTTGGATGCTCAGGCTGTGGCCACAGGGGGGGTTATCTGAGGTTAGACAGAGGTTTATTTTACGGGACACTCAAAAATATAAATGATATTGTTAAATAAATCACATGAGAAAAATTCTTTCACAGGATAAAACAAAGCAAATAAACATGCCATGCACAACAAGATATACAATGTACATTTTTATGAGCTGGACGAGTATGACATGGTTTATAGTGATGGTGACCAGATGTTTTTACTCTAACAGTAATGATAAAATCTTGATGTCTGTGGTTCTTAGTCTCAGTCCCAGAGACCCCATACACCCTCTGCTCTATACACACCTGTTTCAGTGGATCAAGGATTAATTATTAATCATATATTATAATATATAATTATTTCATAATTATATTTGAGAACTCACATGATTTCCACTTGTGTCTATATTTGGGGTGGATATTAGTTCTGTAAAAATATATAAATTTGTATATATGAATTAGCATGAGATCTTCAAACTCTTCACCTTATTGCATTGGGGTACTTTTTTAGAAACATGGTTTATAAAATCATTTTGACCTCTCTGGACATTTGGTGTGCTTCAGGTTGATTTTGGTTTTAATTGAGAATGGCTGTGTTTGTATTAGGCAACACTGTGGCTTAGTGGTAAGAACTATCACCATGCATCCCCAGTGTCCGGGTTCGATTCCCACCTCAGTGTGTGTGTGTGTGTGTGTGCATTGAGTTTGCATGTTCTCCCTGTGATTAGTGGGATTCCTCCAGGTGCTGCGGCTTCCTTCCACAGTTCAAAGACATGCAGCTTAGGCTTATTTGTGTTCCCAAATTTCCCAAAGTGTGTGAATGTTGTCCTACCACGGTCGTAAAATGGGAATAAATATAGTACAATGGTCAGCATTGGCCTCCACGGCCCGTATGGAACTACGGAGGCTCCTAGATGGAATGATGGATGGTGTTTGTATTAATATAAGTAATACAGATAACATTACCCATTAATCTTCCTTTTGGATTAAGGAAGAACTTTATACAGCACAGTAACAAACAATAACATTAATAGTACAGTAAATGGATGAAAAAGTATCTTTTGTATAATTATGATCATATTAATGTTATGTAATATTTCAAAAGCCGCAACCAATCACATGGCAGCAGCTCAGTGCATAAAATCATACAGATACAGGTGAATAACAACAGTTAAAATTTACATCGCACATTGGAAAGGGAAAAAAGTTCAGTCTTGGTGACTTGATACCACAAGACACTACATGCTATACAGAATGGTGTAAAAAACAAAAAACATCCAAAGAACCACAGTTCAACAGCTGGAACAGGGCTTATAAATGAGAGAACAATGTTCAAACTGATCAAATATGCACAGGTTTCAAATGTGGTGGGCAGGAAAGCATTTCAGAGCACACAACACAATAAATCCTAAGGCAGATCAACAGCAAAAGCCCACATCAGGTCCTAATCTTGTCACCCAAGACTAGGAATCTGAGACTCTAGTGAGCACAGACCCACTGTAACTAGATAAACAGTTAAAGATTAGATAAATAACCCCAAGTCTTTTTCCAGTCTGAGCAGTTTCAGTGTGCATGTGCGCGTGTAGCCTCGGATTAGGATGCCGCAAAACTAGAACACTGTCGTGTGTCGGGAGGTAAAAATATCTACGTAACTGTCATAAACCATAGTCCTGTAGTGTTTTAGCACGACATCATAAAAATCTGAAGGCACCACATTATATTACCTTACTAATGGAGGTCTATTTTCAGAGAAACGGTGTTTATATGCGTCCATGATTTCTTTTCTTTTGACCTCTCTTGATATTTGGTGTGCTGGTTCAAGGAAACACTTAAGTACATCTTACAAAGAAACACCTGAGCACTGCTCCTATAACATTACATAGCATTACGTTCAGGTCATCGAGCCCATATGGCACTCCGTTAAAGTGCCCTAACCCAATCAAAGATGCTTCATTTAGTTAATGTGCGGCCAAACTCTGGCAACCACAAGCGATCTCACACTTCACACGGTGACACAGGAGGTCACAGCGAGGGTGCATGCAGTGATCAGCTTAACTCGTTTTGGTTAATCTAATAGCATTTATGGTTAGTGAAGGCAGTGTGAAATTGGGTGTCGGGACATTTTTTAAACCAAAACATTCTGTCTGAAGGACGTTTATTCCTAAAGACAGCTGACAGACTATTTTGCTCAAATGAGTGCAAATATGGTGCACATAAAATTGTCACATTAGTACGATAAAAACCAGTCATATGACATAATGCTGATTTTTTTTTTTTAAATCTTCCCCATCATCACTTTTTATTCACTTTGTATGGTCATGTATGAGCTCTTGAAAGGAACTCATTGGGTACAGTATGTGCAGTGCACTCCACATGCACTCTACATGTGTAGAACATCTTGACTGTAATCCCATGCATGTGGAGTATGTACCAATGTATAGATCCCTTTGATAAGTTAAAGCATGCTTTTTTTCACTTTCATGCTCAGAATGCGTGCTGTGAAATTGTTTATGAGCTTTTCGAGTCCTGGGGTATGGAATGAAAATGTTTCTATGCAAATCCGTAGGAAAAAGGAATCAAAGCAATTACAGAGGGTAATTGCCCTATGACACTTCCTTCATGGTTGGGTGACCCTTGGCCTGTGACTGGTTGGCTTAATGTGTGGTCAGAAAGTCCCCAGTGCTTTTCAATTGCAGAGATTTCCTGTGATCTTACTTAGTAGTACTTATGTAAAAGACAGGCATCTCCCGAAGCAAGAGGCATCCTATAGTGGTAGTTCTTGAAGTGGGGTCTGAAAAGTATAGCCAGATGGTCTATTTTCCAATATATTTATTTTACTTTGTTTCAGTAGTGGAACCCGCATTCCATCATTATTA
Organism: Platyallabes tihoni; assembly: GCA_030068045.1. Lineage (NCBI taxonomy): Eukaryota > Metazoa > Chordata > Actinopteri > Siluriformes > Clariidae > Platyallabes > Platyallabes tihoni. The sequence goes on along the minus strand of JAQQZS010000008.1, from coordinate 8,985,021 downwards.
AAATGAAAATTAAAATTATTTTATTACAGTTTCCCTCTTTGGTCTGTTTATTGAGAACACCTGCTTATTCATGCAATTATCCAGCCAACCAATCACATGGATGCAGCATAATGCTTAAAATACAGTTATAGGTCAAGAACCTGACTTAATATTCACATCAAATAACTTTGACCATGCTATTGTTGGTAATGCCAGATGGGCTGCTTTGAGTCTTTCAGAAACTGCTGATCTTCAAAGACAAAACAATCGCAAGAGTTTACACAAAATGGTGTGAAAAGAATGAACGTTCAATGAGTATCAGTTCTCCAATGCTTGTTGGTATAAAAGGTCAGAGGAAAATGCTAACAGGACGACTATAGAAACTCAAATCACTACGTATTACAAATATGTTTAGCAGAATGGCATCTCAGAATGCATCGAATTTTGATCCTTGAAAAAGATATTCAGGTATTCAACAGCAGGTTTATTAGGCTCAGAATAAAACCAAATTAGGTTGAGAATCACACATCACTTATATTTATACAAAAATAAATTGTATCTGGCAATGTAAAGGGTTTTTCAGTTGTACTTTTTGGGGGTGGGGGGGGTGGTTGGGGACCTCTTACAGGTTCTATGTCAAATGCAACAATCGATAGTGTCTCATTCAGAAAGCGTTTCACCTCCTTATAAAAGGCCCTTTTCTAAGCTTCAAGAGCAGTAATACTTTGGTGAGATGATATGAACAGTGAACAGTGGTACAGTAAAACCATCAATAAGAAAATAACTAAAGCTGTTGAACCTATTGTAGGTCAAGAATCAAGATTCGAGTTACCCTCACTTAGCATTATAGCAAAATTACCAACTGGAAAAAATTACATCTTAGCGAGTGAAATATTCTTGAATCTAGAAAAACTATTTCTTAATATAAGTTTACAACAAAACAATTACAAGATTATTAAGCTTTTCTAATTTCTCATCAAATATTATTACAATTGCAAGTGAAAAATGCCTTACTCTATTGGCAGATAATTTAGATTCTGATAAACACACACACACACACATACACACACACACACACACACACACACACACACACACTCAGCTTAACTAAACTACCTCAAAATTATTGGGACTGGACTGACTAATCAACACAAGCGCAGA
>JAQQZS010000008.1:8961931-8978933 GCA_030068045.1 Platyallabes tihoni | reverse complement strand
TTCACCACATGACCTTGAAGACCATGATCATCATGGTCTTCAAGGTCATGTGGTGAACGATTTCTACTAATTTACAAAGAAATTTTAGTCCAATGTTTTTAACGTGTGATTGTAGGATCCAATGAGAAAAGTTCAGTTTATTTTTGCTCACTCATATGACAGAAGTCAATTAAAATATAAAATATAGTACCTGTCCAAGAGAAGACCCTCCTCCTAAGTCCTGACTGTTGCCACGGTTACCACTAAGTGCCAGGTGTGCTTCATTAGGCTGCCGCTTATATATACACCTCTCTCGCCCACACAGCCAGTGCGCAGTCCTTTAGTTCTCAACTTCTAAGCGTTCTTCTTTTCTCTCAGAACAGATCTGTTCATTGATCGCAGCATCGCTTATTGACAATTTTCTGGTTTGGGATTTTGCCTGGTTCACCTTTGCGCTCATCTGTTTATCATGAAAATAAATCTCTTTTTTTTAAAGACTTGCTAACAGGATGCAGAAGCACACACTGAACAGCTGGAAATTTCTAAAAGTACGGAAAAAACAGGGAATGAAACAATCTGTATTGTAAATTTAGGGAAAAATTATCACTGACATTGTGATGTGATGAATGAGATGATGTGGTGTGATGAAGCTGAGTCACTACTACTAAATTAAGTTGATTATTTTCCTACAAGGCGTGTTATATAACTTTTTAACATTTACTGATTTTGCAGTTTTTTAATGCATGAATGAATGTTGCTACATATTTTCAATTGATTTGTTTTTAGTTACACAACTGTATAAGAAGCAAGCTAGTTCCTGTTTTCACTGTTATTCAGAGGTGGGAAAAATATACAAATCCTTAACTCGAGTAAAATTAGAGATTCCCTATGGCAAATATTAGTCAAGTAAAAGTACAAGTCCTCCATTTACGTGTACTTGAGTAAAAGTACAGAATTTCTCACCTTCAAATTTACTTAAGTATCAAATGTATTGACTTACTGTAACCTTTTTCAAAGTATAAAATCTCTCTCTCCCTGTTTTTTTTCCATCTGCAACCAGATCTGCTTCTGATTTCCAACACCTATTGCGTTATTAGCTGTGTATTAAAAGACAGGCATGTCACGCAGTAACTCATAATAGTCAGCAGGTGGTGAAATTCCCCTTCAAATATGAGACACCACTGTGGCTATGTACTGTAATGCAAAGCCATGTAGAAATGTGGTTAAGTAGGAGTACAGATTTTTGCTGTACTATGAAGCAGAGTAAAAATGTAAAGTATCCTCTCATTAAATTACTGAAGTAAAGTACATATGCCATAATGCACTATGTACTTACTGTAAGGATAGATACAGAAATACAGTAAGGAAAGTAAATGTACACGGATACCTCGGCTGTTATTTACATTAAGGCACTTGGCAGACGCCCTTATCCAGAGCGATTTATTATATATCTGAGCAGTTCAGGGTTAAGGGCCTTGCTCAAGGGCCCAACAGGGACAACTTGGTAGTCGTGGAATTTGAACCTGGGACCTTCCGAGCTGTAATCCAACGCCTTAACCACTGAGCTACCCCTGACCTGACTGTTATCATACCTGTACCCTCATCAGTACTGTATGTCTTTATTGTCTCTTTAAGACAAAACAATAGAGCAAATCCTTTAAATGTTCTAGTATCCTTAAATGCGTCATATTTCAACCCCAACATCTAGGAGTTTTAACCTGAGGACGTTTTTCAGGTGTGAGACATCAAACACTGGTTGTTATAATGAGGAAAAAGACACTTTTTGGGGTCTGGCAACTCCTAACTGCGCTGAAAAATTAACTTCCTGTCTTCGTTTTGACATGTCATGGGATTGCATGACAGAAATGCTTAATTGCTTTAATTTTTCGTTCGTATTGCACACCTTCTGTTTCACTCCGCCTCTGAAAACACCATTTTAGTGTCTATGTAAATGAGCTGCTGCTGAGCCACGCCCCTCCAGAGAACAGTGGGGTGGACCCTTGAGCTGTTCTTATATGAGGTCACAATAGGGAAAACTTTAATTGGCTTTTTTAAACTCCGGTCAAAGAAATGATGAAAGGACAAAAGCAGGGAATGTTGGCTAGAGATGCTTCTGAATTTTGCATAAAAGGTCCCCTTTAATGTGATGTGACCTGTTGGAAACAGAAAACGGCACTGGAGTTTAGCAGAAACCCAAACAAATGTGAATAAAACTTTGAATTCAGTCACATTGAACTCAACAGGACTGAATCAAACTGAGTTGTACTGCAGTGAAGTAGAATGAAATAGAATTACTTAGAAATATTAATTCATTACTTAAAATGAATTAATAAACATTACTTGATGTGCAGATGTGAATTAAAAATAAAATCGAATGAGTTAAATCAAGAAGTACTGAAATAAATTGAATTAAACCGAATCATGCATAAATGGAGGAAAACTGGATAAACACAATCTAAACAGAAATGAAATTTCTGATGAAATTAAAGTGAGCTCGATATGTCAGTGAGAATTATAATGCATTAGGAGTTATATCTGTAAGAAAAGCAGCAATAAGGCAGCTGATGTTTGTGTGTGTGCGTGTGTGTGTGTGTTTGTATTTGTTTTTAGTAAACATGACACGCATCCGATGGCATTGTCCTTAATCTCATCTACACACACTGATGAACACAAGAACATAAAACAAGCATGCAATCAAAAGCACATTTTTGTGCACTTCGCATCATCAAATGCTTTCCACACACACACACACACACACACACACACACACACACACACTCCAATAACCACACACTATATTCAAATCTCAAAAATGGGATACGCAAACACGCATGAGCACACACACACATACAAACATACACACACAAAATAGAAGAGGAAGAGACAAGAAGCAAAGATTAGAAATAAAAAGGGAGGAGGAGAGTAGACGAGACAAGAAACAGGAGGAGAAAAAATGAGAAGATGAGACAATAGAAAATGAAAAATCAGATGAGAAAAGATGAAAAGTGAAAGTAAGAGAAGATAAGAAATGAGAAGAGAAAAGAAGATCAGAGATGAGAAGATGAATAACAGGAAAGCTTAAAGGACTGTAAAGAGAAGAGACTGATTAAAACCATCAAACACTTTCTTCTCACAGTCCACCATCAGTCCTCTCATCTTTTGTTCTATTTCTCTTCTTTCCTCTTTCACTCCTCACAGTGATTTATTCCTTCATTCTTCTGCTTTATGGTTTACAGCGCTAATATACTCCTTAACTTTATCCATCCAGCACTCACTGACTCATTTAATCTTTTGACTCCTTTCATTCATTCAGTTCCTCTCCTTTCACTCATTCTTTCCATTTCCACTTCTTCGTTATTCATTCTCCTCTTCTTTCACTTCCTCAATCTTTCTCATTTCGTGTCAGCACTCGTTCCCTCGTTCACTCTTTTGCATTTCAATTGCTCACACTTTTCCTTTTCTTTACAGACTTGTTTCTACTATTTTTTCCTTTTCATTTCAGCACTCGTTCCCTTTTCCTCTTTTCCCTTCTTCATGGCATCAATTCGACACTAGTGTCAGTAATTTAAAAGCTCAGCATTTCATCTAACTCGTTTCATCTTTTACTTCTCTTTTTCTATACGTTCACTGCTACAGTACTTTTCATCTTTCATCCTCTTTTTAAACAGAGTATCTCTCTGTATAATATCCTTACATTATATGACAGATGTGAAACATCTGTCAGGTGTAACAGAAAGGTTTAGCTCTGTAGCTCCTGATTCTTTCATCATCTCACTTTATACCTCTCATGAGTCACCCCAAGTATTTTCTCTCTCTCTCTTTCTCTCTCTCCCTCTAGATCAATGTACTGTATATCCACCACCAATGTATTGTAGTGCATTAAAATAAGGAGTATGAAGTGATTTGTGGCTCAGTCCTTGACTGTTTACTAAGTGCTTATCTTTCACTAGCTATGCTGAGATTGACAAGAACTAAATTTTCCAGCATCAGCATTTAAAGGTAATAAGGAAAGATGTTCAGAAGAAGGTACTGTATCACTGCTGTTGTTTTCACCTGAGCTGACAGGAAGGAAATGAAAAACTTTGAATTAAGAATTGTGTACTTTGCACACCACTACCCCTGCCAACTAGTGCTAGTGCTGCCAACTATTGGATGTCCTAAAAGTCGCTAAATGACATCATCGCCTAACTTGTATAATTGTCATGGACACTGTAGGAGAAAGCAATACCGTCATTGGAAGGCTAAATAGTGGGTAAAAGACATTGTAGATATGTTATGTTTAGAAATATAAATGAGCTATTTCCAGTTGATTCTTTGTTAATTTGATTTTTAATTTTTAAATAGACCATCACTTTTTAAAATAACTTCATGACTTCAATGCTTTGTCCAGGCCCACATTACATATATAAATTTTGTCATGTATCGTTAAATATTAGAATGTCAAATATACTCATAAAACTGCTATGTGGGTCTGACTTTCTAGCTATACATCTCCTCCTATCTGGCCTCGGGACTGCGCGCGAGACTGTGTGCCAAATGTTTACAATGATTTATTTTAGAGTGACAGTGAAGAAACTTTTACATTTTCATCCGGCTCTAGAACCCAAGTGTCTGCGCATCTGGAATGTGACAGAAAGTAAAAGTCAGTAAAAAGTAATTTATTTAGAAGAGAGAAGAATAAATAACCTGCGAGTTATCTCAAGCCTGCCTCCAGCTACTTCATTCCCTTGAACTTGAAAAACGCCACCCCACTTAACCCCAAATATAATCCATCAGTCAAGACATGTCTGGTGTCTGAATTTTCAATTGAAGAGTTGAAGTGGGGAAATAACTGAACTCACTTTAGCTTCAGTTGAGCTGCTGAATTCTGCACTTCAGTCAATCTCATTCGTTAAAACTGTAAACAAACTGCGTCCCAGGCCAAGTCAGTTACTAGAGAAGGGGGGAAAATGTATTCAGTTATGAATCACTATTCTTTTCGTGTGCCAATTCATATAGCACCACATGGCATGATATATGCCGATTCATATATCACCACACTGACTCCAAAATCCAAAAAATGATTTATTACTGTGCTGATTCTGGGCTGAGCTTCTGTGGTGCAACAGAAATGCATTTTTATAAAAAATTGTGTGCGTTAAAAAGTCGCCGATTCTTCTTATTCTCTAAACTCTGTGAGTGGATTAGTCTCAAACCCATTCATTACACGCGCAGTCTTAAAACACCATGAACGCAAATTAGTTTCAAAACACATGCACAAAGAACATAATATTGAAATGTCAGGATATTTATAAAATCGTGATACTTAAAGAATCGCAATATTAATCCAATCTGCACCTAGATATCGTTATTATAACATATCGGGTGGTGACTGGTGATTCAGATCCTTATGAGACAAAGAAAGTCAGTTAGAAAAGAGAGTGTGTGCCAATTAAATCCAAAAACACACCATAAATATACTAAATAAATTTAACATGTGCATAATCATTGATATGGTGATGTTTTCTATATGATAATTTCTTATTAATTGGAGTAGTTAGCACTTTGTAACAGTCCGTTTTAAAGCTTTAAGGGTAACTGCACTGTAAAAAATCCAACTTGCAAATTGTTAACTCAATTATAAATTCCAAGTTAGGTGGACATATGTTTGAGCACAGTGTTGAATTTACTTATAAAATCTATTTAACTGGATCTTACTACTATTTTGTTCAACAAATATAAACAATCACGTTGAGGAAACTTTAAAAATTTTGATTTCTTTATTCAATGGTTTCACATCCTGGCATTGCGCATGTGCAGTCTGTCTACACGGCAATTTGCACGGGGTTTCCCTTCATTAACAGCTCTGTGGAAGGCGCTGGATACCCACTGGATCAGGTAAGTTTTCTTGTAGTTTTATTATCGAAAATAACCTAAATAAATTACACACATACTTTAAAAAGTGTAATATAATGTGCTGAAAAACTATACTGTTAAATACAATAAGCTATATTTTAGTTGATTATGTGCTCATTTCGTTCCCTAACGTTCGTCTTTTTTGGTCATCCTGCACTATTTGGGTGCATAGAGGGCTTTAAGACCCAGCAGAATTCTTTGCCGCCTGGTCCATTCCATTTCATCAACCGCGTTTTGATTTCAGCCAATCAGTGTTGCTGGATGCAAACCATGTACTGTATTAAGTGTTCATCCGGCCACACAAAAAACAAGAAATCTGCCTGAGGGAACAACTGGTCAACATGGGAAGTCGTTATTATTTTTAAATTAATATTGTAAAACAGATTTTTTTTTAAAAAGTAAGTTATAGGGTATTGTTAACCTTGTTAACCTTGTGGTTGTTTCTGATCTGTAGGTATACAACAGCAACGTGCTGTACATAATGTTCAGTCTAAAACACTGAAAATATATAATCATGTTGAATAGCACCTAGTATTTCAGAAGCGTTGTAGTTTTTAAACATAGATCTTTTTAGCACTATTTAATATACTATACATAGACATACACAAACAGGGCCTCCATAAGTATCGGGACAGACAAGCCAAAAATGTTTGCTATGGAATTAAGACATCATTATAACTATGATTAAAGGATAAATATGATACAAAAGTATGTCACATTTTATTTCTGTCAATTTCAGCATATGCATGTTTTACCAGCTGAGGAGAACAGCATATATAAAGTTTCATTCCCCGTTCTAATGTGAGCATATAAATATCAGGACAGTTGGCTCACGGGTGTTTCTATGTCATCAGTTGTGTCCTGTTGCATTACTTATTTAGTTTCAGTTTTATGTATTGCTTCTGCATACTGTCTACATATAAACCATTGTAATAAAAAAATATCTGTGTTGAAATAGCCAACAATAAAATTTGTCATTCTGTACTTTTACAAATGTCTGAGTCCACATCAAAAAAAGAAATTTTATCTTTACTTTCCCCATATGTATGGAGGACACTGTATATACTGTATTCATTCATTTAATATTTTTCTTTTCTGTATGTAATTTTTATTTATGTTGTGTTTTAAACAATGAATGTCAATCTAATTGACACGTCAAACTGTTTTTTTCTTTTATTTTCATAGGTTTGGAATGCAGTGTAAGCTTTGCAAGTTTGTCCACAGTAACCAAGAGGTCCTCTTGAAACACTACAGGTTTCAGCACTATCAAGGGCGATCCTGGCAGCAGCCTTGCTTGTACACTGACTTGAAAGCATTTGTGTTTTATTACTCTAGTACTCTAATTATTTAAGAGGTCATTTAATTTTTTTATTAGGTCTATATTATATTTTTTTGTTGTTCTTTTTGGATGACTGGAGTAAAACTTTTTTTCAATTGTTGCATTTCATGCTGACAAATGTCACTTGGCAGAATTGTTAAATAAATAATTTTCTTTAATGATAACAGTTGTTTGTATTGTGTTTACAGTATGGTTTGCAGTCCCTGCGTTTGATTTTCTAAAGTGAGCACCATACAGGAGTCTATGTAGTGGATTTAAAGCTATAAATAAAAAATAAATAAAATTAAGTTGAACCAACTTAAAAATGTAATGCAACCAGCTGCAAAGCTTTGTGAGTTTACTGAACTTTATAATAGTGTAGTTGTGCCTACTTGTTTCTTAAAATTCACTCAACCCCTTTTTCGGCTTTAAACTAACTCATGATGACTAGTTAGATATACAGTACTTACTTAGGAAGCTATAACTAACTGAAACGAGCAGTTTCAAAGAACTTCATGAAAAGATTTGGCACTGAAATTGAGTGAACTCAAAATTGCTTTGCAGCCACTTGCCTTAACTTTTTTAGTTAAGTCAACTATTTATTTTTTACAGATGAAAAGATGAAAATTAAGTTGAACCAACTTAAAAATTTAAGGCTACCAGCTGCAAAGCTTTTTTGAGTTTACTGAACCAGGTCTGGGTAGTTGTGACTACTCATTTCTTAAAATTCACTCAACCCCTTTTTCGGCTTAAAACAAACTCATAATGATTAGTTAGATGTACTTTTTTAGGAAGGTATAACTAACTTAAAACAGCAGTTTCAATTAACTTTTTTAAATGATTTGGAACAACTTCAACAACTGAAGTTGAGTGGACTCAAAATTGCTTTGCAGCCGGTTGCCTTAACTTTTTAAGTTAAGTCAACTTTTTATTTTTTACAGTGATGGAGCAGTAAGTACAATATGGCACACTGCTAGTCAATATTTTGTGCATGTTTTTTTGGTTTTGTTGTTACAATTGTTACAAGTTACAAAGTTTGTTGTTACAAGTGTTACAAAGCACAAAGTGCTAAATATTTTCTACAAAATTCTTCATTAAGTAAGTGTGATTTTTTTAAAAGCTCTTACTCCACAATTTTGGCACTATGGATAATTCAGCCTGCAGTTATTTCTATAGTCATTTAATTCTGCAATTTAGTATCAATAAAAAGCTGCTTAAGCGTGATAAAGTCTTTTGCAAGAATCATACTGTAAACTGTGAATACCTAATAATATAATAATTACTCTAGTGAAAATCTGTATTAACTGCAGAGTTTAACTTGAGAAATTGGATTTTTTTTATCTTTGTAATTGTACATCCATTCATTTAATCCTTTATAAGCCACTAGTCTGGGGTCGGGCCATGGTGGCAGTAGATTCAATAGGGCAGTCAAGACTTCCCTCTCACACCTTTTCCCAGCTCCCTTGGGGGAGACATTACAGGCTAGGTAACATAAAGTATATTATACCTTCAGTATAATTTGGCCTTCTACGAGTTGAATAGGGCCTAAAAACCTGCGACTGCCCAGGAAGGTGCTTATGATGCTTCTTATTCAGATGCCTGAACCACTTCATCTGGCTCCTTTCAACAGGAAGGATCAGCAGATCTTGTCTGAGATGATGTCCAGATGTCCAAACTCTGCACCCTTTCTCTAAGGCTGAGCTCAGCCACCCTATGGAGAGAACAATCACAAGCTCTGCTGAACCATAGGTGAAACTTTGTAGGTAGATTGACTAGTAAAATGAAAGCTTTGTCTTCTGGCTTATCTTTCTCCTCTCTACAGTGGTACAACACCCACTTTGCTGCTGACGCTGTACTAGTACTGTACTCAATTAATTTGCTTGGTGCAGCAACAAAGTCCTTACCCAAAGGGAATAATCTATCATTTTCTGGCGGAGAACCATGGCCTCAGACTCAGAGATGCTGACTTTCATCCCAGCTGTTTCACAGTTGGCCGCCGCAAACCACCTATGTGCACGGTCATGGTCTGATTAAGGAAACATCATGATCTGCAAAAAGTAGTAATTCTGAAGTCCCCAAACCAGACAAACTCATCACTGCTGTACTTTGGAATTCTGTCCAAGAAAAACAGGAACAGAGACCAACTGACTATCCTGGCCTGTTACTTTACAGACTTTTCCCTTTAACATGAGTGAGGCTTTTCCTAATTCTTCAGCCTCTGCCTCCTCCTTAAAGGACTTGTTTTGTTCGGTGTAGGAGATCCCCAAAGTATATCCAGTCCGAGTCAGCAGATCTCTACCCCCACTGAACACAGTCTGAGGGTCCCTCTTTCTAGTATCTCCCAATTGCTCCCACACCAAAGCTTTTGTTCCCAATGGCCCACCAGCGAACAGGACTTATCTGCTTCTTAATGAGACATGCAGGCCGACCGTGCCTGGTGAGCCTCCTTATTTAGCCTGACAACCATCTTCAATGCCACATAATTGTTTTGCTGATTTTTGTGAATATTTGCTCTCAGCCAACATTTTTTCCAGATTTAGGAACACATTTGAAAAACCATCAGAGGTTCACTGTCTATTTCTTCATTGTGAGTTTAGCAGCAACAATTTCACTTTCAGAGCTCAAGAAACATACATTGGAATACTTTCAGACATCTGTTTGTGCTGGAAATAGTACACATAATAAGTTTGATCTTTCATTTTCACCAAGTAAAACAGTTCAAGGTGAAGAAATACATGCAGAATGTCAATTTTCAGACTTATACACTGAAACCGATACTCAAACATAAACTTACAGCCTTGTTTCTGTGTATGTAGCCTCTCAGCCATCATTGACAATATAAACTGTAAATTGTAAAATCAAACTGCACTTTGTGCAGTTAACCCATTTCTGAGTGCCACTACAGAAAAACAACCTTAAGTGGAACATTTACTTTCTGTATAATTGAACACATGTTTAGTACGGCACAAAAATGCACATTAGTTTATGCTTCTCATCAGAAACCTTTAAAGAATCTGTTGGTTCAACTTAAAGTATGTACAGTAAGATGATGTTTCCTGTCAATGGGAGATCCACAAGAATATTACATTTCAGTCTTTTGTTGATATGAGGGGTGTTCATGTCAAACCAGGACTTTTGATTGTGCAGAATAACATAACATAACACAAAACTTCCTTAAACTTACACTAATGCACTTACCTCATCGTTACACTAGTGCTTGGATAGTTTTCTCAGCATGCTGGAGCCATGATCAGATTTCCTGCTTTACTTCTCAGATACTGTTTTGAACCTTCGTTCATAATAAATTTCATCACAATTTAATTATTGTCCCAGTTTGACTAGGGGTTTGAGTGCAACTAGTGTTGGCCAAGATTTCAGACTTTAATACTGATGATTTTGAAATATTCAACTTCTCACAAAAAAAAAAAATAATAATAAAATATATATATATATATATATATATATAATTTTTTTTTTGTATATATATATATATATATATAATATTGCAGCAGTCTGGGTCATTTTGCATTGGGAATCACGTTAATGAAGTCTCAACTCAATCTAGTTGGCACTTCTTAGAAAAAGTTCTGAAGTGAGAGTGTATGCGTTATGAATTATTTTTAAATTAGATAAGGAGTTTGGTGCAGGGTGATGTGATTGGTGAGAATATCAGGGGAACAGTATTGCGTCTGCAGACAATCTTGGAGCTCATGGACTTTGACGAATGCAGGGCTGTTTTCATGTAGAAGATAATTTATATTAAGATTAACCAAGCTTAAATAGTTCCCAAAACATAAATAAAACAAGGGGGATAAATAGTGATGAAAATTGGAATATTCTATGGCTGATCCCTGCGTGGGAACTGTTAACGGACTTAAAAGACATTGTGCAAGCAGTTGTTAGTTCAAATCATTAGAGGAATCTCTCTTATCAGGAGAGAAAGATATCTGATCATTGTCAGCTGTTCATTGATGTATTTCCAGGGAAAGGTTGTGACCATAAAATAGTTAGCATGGGAACTATTCACAACTAATCTGCTTTGGTCCTCTGGCTGAAGTGTGAACAGTTTGTTTAAAGGCAAAGCGTAGTTTCTTGAAGAAGGTTATGCATGACACAAACAATTTCAAAAATCCCCTTAAACTGTTGGCAAGTTAACATTTAACAAAGCTCTGTTGCATGTTTCTTAAAACATAGTTGAGGACAGTTGTTGAGAACAAATTTTAAAATTGAGTGTTTTGTCTCTCGTTTCAAATGAAACATTACATGGAACTTTATATCCTCCTGAGACCCAGACTCTACTGATGTGTACATAGCTGATAATTATGAATTTAATCAATGTCTTCAACCTGGAAGAAGTTTGGCAAAATTATATTATACCCTATAATTATACCCAACTGTCCTAATATGAGGATGGTACAAGGATATATACAGGGGTTGGACAATGAAACTGAACCAGTGGCCAATTTATTGTTGGAGGTTTCATGGCTAAATTTGACCAGCCTGGTGGCCAATCTTGACTGATTGCACATTCCACCATTAAGAGCAGAGGGTGAAGGTTTAATTAGCAGAGTAATAGCACAGTTTTGCCACTGTAGCCATGTTATCCAGGGTAATATCAGCAAACCACCAAGAAGGACGAACCAGGAGTAACTGTGAACGCAAGAAGAAGCTGTCTGAAAGGGATGTCCGGGTGCTAACCCGGATTGTATCCAAATACATAAAACCACAGCTGCCCAACTCACTGCAGAAGTAAATGTGCACCTCAACTCTCCTGTTTCCACCAAAACTGTTCGTCGGGAGCTCCACTGGGAGCTCCACTGGGTCAATGTACATGGCCGGACTACTATAGCCAAACAATTGATCACTCGTGCCAATGCCGAACGTTGGTATCAATGTTGCCATCAACGAAAATCTTGGGCTGTGACAATGTGAAACAATGTATTTTTCTCTGCCGAGTCCACCTTCACTGTCTTTCTCTCATCCGGGAGAGTTAAAGTGTGTAGAAGCCCCAAAGAGGACTTGTATCTGTCATTCCCAATTGATGCTGTTTGGCCGCAAAAGGATGCCCTACACCAAACTAATGAATTATTGTGGTCTAAAACCAGGTGTTTCAGTTTCATTGTCCAATCCCTGTATATATAACACTACTAACACCAAAGATGTAGATTGTGATTTATATTATGTTTGAACATTTTGATGTCTCATTTATTTTGATATGGTCACAATATATAAGATGTATTTTTTAGAACCTTTACTTTTTTACAGTTTAACGCGTGCATGGTGTGGTGAACGAGGAGCACTTCTCATAAGCAATATTTTTTAAATGTTTCTTGGCTTCCATTTCTAACACCTCTCCTAGTCTTATAACCATAATGATGTTGGAATCAGCACTTTTGTGTAGGAGTTTAACAGGATTTCAACTTACATGGCCTATAACTTTAACTTCAAGGGGAAAAAATTAAGCTGGGATACAAGAAGAAGCAAAAAAAAGTCGATTTATGGGTGTATCGGCCTTTTTACACAAAGGAAACATAATTGATGTGACCCATGGTATCAGTGTTTCTCCAAGTGCCAGAGAACTAGCATGTTAAATCATTTTTTGCTTTTTCTTTTAAGGATACAGTAAGATCCAAACTCATAAATCTTCAGACGTGAACACACATTATTTTAACAGCATGCAAAAGAACTATTACCGGATATTTATTTCTTCACAAGAACTCTTATTTAACTGGTGCACATGGTACTGTATTATATACATTAAAAGTATTTTGAAATTAAATGATATGATAACTTTTTGGTACAAACTGAAAAGTAATATTGCATAAGAAATAAATTATAATATAAATAAATTATAATAAATTATGTGATGCAGCTCAATGCAATGCATAACTGTCATTATTTTATAGTTATCACATCACAGTTGATTATTTTCCAATAACAGCAGATAAGGAAGAATGTGAATGTTGTCACTGGAGAAAAAATAAATTATTTCTCCTTACAGAAAGATTACATCTAATACTACTACTACTACTAATAATAACTTCTTTAATAACCACACTAAAATGCATTCTGAATACTAGCCCTCACATAGAGTTGTTAGTGTAGAAATGATTAAATATTACAACCATCATATTAAGATGATTATTTGATTTGACATTTCCCACTATTATCCAAGACATGTTCTTATAAAAATGGACATGTTCTGACACATCATGTCCAACACTCCTGTGTTATCAATATTGATAACTTGTGATACAAATAATGATAAATATTCACAGAGTCACTGTTGAAGGTCCCATATAATAACACACTCCCCCCATGTACTGTATCTACTGGTAATCATTTCCAGTCACCCGAGTTTAACCCACGCTTAATATTAGCCTTTGCAATATAGATATTGCAGATGGTTGCAATGAGCAAATGAACCAGTCAGTGCTTACAGTAAGTAAACCTGTCAGTGCTTTATAGTGTGCTGTCAGGATACTTCCCTTTCCACATGAGTGCATTGTAATAAATCACAGTGTTTGGGGAGGGGGGGGGGGGGGGTTAAGATCAATCATACTGTAAAATCTTACCAAAAGTTTGTTACAAATAGCCAATATACAGTATAGGGCCCCTTCACAGTAACTTGTTCAAAGACATGAACATAATGTAAATGCATTTTAGGAAAAGATCACAACCCAGCTGGCTGCTTAATCTGCAAATCTGATTGAGTTAAAAGAAACATGTAGATCCAAATCTCATTTGTGCAATGCAGCCTGCAGCCTGCAGATCCATTTTACCATCTTATCAGAAAGAGGACAACGACATGATTGTAATCGGCCGATTCTGGAGGGAGCATTCAGGCTTCAGTTTGTAATGTGTGGTATGAATGAGGGGGCCTAGGACGGTTCTATGATGTCTGGGTCATGCACTCCTCAGGCTAAATGCCATTCAGCATTTCATCTGGCCGTGCCCCCTCGCCTTCTAAAGCACATTATCAGACAGTGCAGTACTTGACTGGACTCAGATATGGGGGCCTTTTAGTGTAAATATCAAATGGAGGCGGCCGGCAAATGCAGATAGACAAAAGTAAATGATTCATATGATTGGCATTTTGGCCAGAGGGGCACTCGTTTACTAGAGACAGATTGGATTGTGTTGCTTTAATGCTTCCCTTCCGCCTCTCATGCACTTTCCCTCTGTTCCATTTCTTTAAGAACCTCAGGCGATGCTGGTCTCAGATCTGAGCCATTACAGAAATCACCACAACCAATTTCAGAAGCAGATTTTTAAAAAGCATTGATCCCAACAAGTGTCATGCGGAAGTGCAATGATGATATTGTGACCTTTCCACAGAAAACTGAGCATAAAAACTTTTGGTTTGACCAGCAGCCAACAGAATATTTTTGTCAGTTTCAGTGATTCACAAGTCTTGTTGGATCAGATTCAGAATGGGAAACTTCTCATAGTGTCATAGTTGAACAGCCTGTTTTTTATTTATTTATTTATTTATTTATTTATTTTTATCAGAGCAAGTAAGTGATGATCAGTAATACTCTGCAAGAGATTTAATGCTTTTGTTTTGCTAATTGAGGTCCACATGTAGCTAGGTTGTGAAGTAAAAGAAAATGATATGCATTGTTTGTTGCGCCTCAGCTGATAGTTGAAAGACTTGCTGTATGATGAGAGAGAACCATTAAGAAAATGTAACAGTTTGTTAAGGTGCTGACGTTCTCTTTTGCTTCTAGTTGTTTTATGGTTGAATGAAGGTTCAGTTTTCTCACATGTAATGTCTATCAATAATTTAAATTCTTTGCCAGTAAAATCTTTGTACATGTTTCTATTTCATTTTGACCTTATATTAGGGGATTATACTGTACAGACAGGCTGAAAAAAAGTATACACACTTCACCATGAAAAATATACGCATCTCTTCTGACAGTCACATGATAGCATCAACGACGGTGCGACTACTGACATCTTTAGAGAACACATAATAATATAATTGTTGCAGAAAAAAAGAGCATACTGTAGATAACAACTGTTGAAGTGTATATACACTTTGGGCCCCTCTGTATACCACATGACACCTTTAGGTGTCACAAGTACCATCAAGTACATTGTGGTTCTTCGTAATTACTTCTTCAGCTCTTGCAAGTCCACTAACTATTCTCATCAGTGTACATATCTGGCACCAAGGTTGTTAAATTAACTTCCACTTGTTATTTAAATAGATTGAAGAGTTACTGGCTTAACAGTGCTTAAAGACATAAGAATTGCCCAAATACGGCATGGCAACAGAAAAGGGGGTCATAAAGTTTTTTTGATGGTAAATGATTTTTTTTTTTTTTTGGTGGCCCTTTGGTTCCCAGTTGTGTTTCTCCTCATTCTGACTTTCGCTTGCCTCTTTTAGGATTATTGAAAATGGATTTGCTTAGGCTTACCCAGGTTGGTCCATGCCACCCATCATCAGTACACATCTTATACTATACAGAGACTTGGAATGAGAGTAACACCAGGCATTGTGACCACCATCAATGCAGAGGTTGATGGTGTTTGTGCAGTGCTCTGTCTCTGTTTTTCATGGGCAGAGAGTGCAGTGTTCAGTCACAGACATTTTACATGCATACTGTATATCTAGTTTTGGTAATATGAAATGTTCATCACAAACACATGCAGTTGTTATTGATCTGCTAGAGTCTTGTCTTTGCTTTTTCCCTGTCTTCTTTTGATGATCCACTGGCAGCTGGATCTTCAGACTTGCAACCTGATACAACCTGATATGGAGCCGGACTGTGCACATATTGTTTTGTTTTTTCTCTCCTCTGGACCGGAGGTTCATCAGCAAGGCAACTTAATCAGGGCCGTGCAGAGACCTTTAGAGGGACAGGTGCTCAAAGGTAAAAAGGGGGACAAGAAAAAATCTTTTTAAATCATACACCAAAATAATTTACAGCAGAACCTGTTGTATTCAAAAAGAATAGAGCAGCTTTCATTCAAGGTCCCTCTTTCACTCCATACTCTGTCTCCGTCTCCAGGGTTCCTGCTCTCTATACTCTGTCTGCTGGTTGCGGTTCAAAGTCTCTCTCTCGTCATCTGGCCACATGTCCAAAATGTCCAATCCATCTAGGTACATGGTATGATTTTCTATTCTAGTCTATTCTATTATTGCCAGTAATTTACATCTCTTGTATCTAATCAATATTATACCCATCCCAACTCACATTAGAAAATGCCTAAAAAATGTATAAATTGCAATGAACTGTTTATTATTGCTAAAATATACAACTAAACACAGGCTACATGTTTTATTCTAAAAAATTTTTTCCTGCTGCACTTACTCCATTAACCAGGGCATGTCACAGAAAGGTTAAAGATCATCATGTGACTTTAATTGTCTGACAGCAGCCAGATGACTTTATTTAGAGCTAATTGGTAGATGTTCTTCTGGCGACAGGTTCATCCGGCGTAGTAGTTAGCACCATGACTCCACACCTCTAGGGTCAAGGGTCTGAATCCTGCCTCGGGTCTGTGTGCGTGGATTTTGCATGTTCTCCACTTACGGGTTTCCTCCAGGTAGTCTGGTTTTCTCCCACAGTCCAAAGACATGCAATTTAGACTAGTTGGAGTTTCAAAATTCCCTGTAGTGTGACTGAGTGTGTGCTCTGAGATGGATTGGCACCCCACGCAGGGTGTACCCCACTCCAGGCCTTTAGGGACCCTGAATAAGATAAGTGGGCTAGTGAGTGGATACGATGTTCTTCTTGATAAGAGGCATCTTGGATATCAAAGGGCAAAGGGGCAAGTGCTCAACCCCCAACAGGAGCT
>JAQQZS010000008.1:8929040-8958484 GCA_030068045.1 Platyallabes tihoni | reverse complement strand
GAGTCTTATTAACGGTCAGCAGATTGTTAGTTAATGTATTGAATAGTGATTGACATGGAAGCAGCTAAATATGAGAGAAAATTCTGAGTTATTATCATGCTAGATAACATGAGCGATTATAAATAAAGCCGTTGTGAGTTACACATACCCAACATTTCCTTGGCTCCTTGAAAGAAAAATGTGAGTTAATAACTAGAATCATTTTTACCTGAGTAAACTCTTATCTCTATTCGTCATTTTCCCATCTTCATTAAATTCTTTTTCTTGAATTATCATATTATTCTGAATTAGTCAGACTAAGCATATCAGGTGAATTTGTTGTGTTGAGAACATGCACCTGTTGCCTTGCTGAAGATCGTTAAAGTGGCACCCATAGACTAAACACGTCTCCCTGGTCTCAGAGCATGTGTAACATTCTCACCACAGTGTTCTGGAGAGGGAGTAAATATTTAAACACCACCCAACGTGTGACGCATGACATGAAGACTTGATCTCTTAGCGGTATGAGAACAGCTGGTGTCTTACCGTGAAGTGGTACAAATGACTTTTACTGGTTTCTTTTACATTTCATTGGTCTCTTGGATAAGTTACACACAGAAATGGGTGTCTTTTTGTAGAGGTGTGGCGAAATGGTGCTTAAGCTAGTCATAGCGTAGCTGTTTATGAATTTGTATCTCTGTGACTCTTGGAGGGACTGTTTCCTCATAAAGAGCGTAATAGGCTTGACCTTCCACAAGTAGAAACAATTTCCAGATCTGGGGCTTTCAAATGTTAATATTTATCCGTCCTATGGGGCTCCTAATTCTCTCAGTATTGATGAGCTCAACTTTTAGTGCATTTCAAGCTTGTCCACCAAACAAGGGACAAAACCAAAGAAAATATGAGTTTGAAGAGTGTTTTTCCTGTTACTAGTACTTTCGGATCCTTTTACCTGTATCCTTAACCCTCTTTATAACAGATAGTGTTAGGATACAGGTACCACAAAATGAGCATAAAGAGGGTCTCTTCTCCTGGCGTCTCATCTTACCGCTGTGTGCTTCTGCAGTGGCCGTAATTTCGTTACAGCGTTCTTAATAGTGTCGGCCACCTCCTCCATCTGCCCTTTCTCTCAGCGGCAGCACACTGCTCTGGGCTAGGAGAAATGTCAAAGCTTTTATTCACAGGCTTTTAAGAGCGTGTGTGTGTGTGTGTGTGTGTGTGTGTGTGTGCGCGTGCGTCCATGGCTAAGGGCATCTTTGTATGTCCATGTGTGTATGTGCGCGCGTGCATGCACGCTTCCTCCCACTAACAAACTAAGCTGTTCGTTTTTTTTTTTTTTTTTTGGAACAATAAAGCTCAATGTGTAGACATTTTTTTACCGAATGCATGGGTGTAAAAGAGTAAGTGGTTAATAGAAAAGAGTATCCATTGTAAAAGCAAGGGGAATTTGATGAGCCAGTGTAAAGAATGAGACGAGTGGGGACATAAAATATACAGTACAGAAAGAGAGAGAGAGAGAGAGAGAAAGAAAACATACAGTCCTCCCAGACTCTTGTAAATCTGACTGAAATCTCTACAGCTTCATCTTCTCTGGATGGCATGAGCCCTTAAAAAGACTTATTAGTCTCTTTAATATCCCTAGAAGGGCAGGCCTATTCAGTGGTGGCATAATAGCTTACATTTCACACCTAATCAATGTGGACAGGACGATATATGGGCTCACCTCCCTCTCTCTCTCTCTCTCTCTCTCTCTCATATCATTCTAAGAGAGCCTGTGCTTTCAAACTGATTTAAGTAGCTCAGGTTGGAAGAAAGCTCTGCCTCAGGAGGATGGAATCCAACATCAGCTTCTTAGGATTTGTGTAGTTTTGTATACACAGTTGTACATGATATTACATAAATTACTTTATGTTCTACAAACTGTGTGCCCTTGCTTTAGTACAGTGTTTGAATATACTGTAGGTCTCCGTGCAAGGAAACAAACATTAATTCATATATAAAGGTTTTTGGATAGTACTTTTATACAGGGTGGATAAAAATTTACTAGACAATATTTAATGGCTATAGAAAATGTTGTATTACTGGAGTCATGGAGGTATTTTCCAGAACATTGGCTGGGACGACACGGACCTCATGAATGACCTCCAAGAAGTCCAAATCTCATTCCGTGTGATTTTTTTTCCCCTGTGGTGGTTCGCAAAGGAGGAGGTGTACAGGCCAAAACTTCACACATTGGAGGAATTGGAGGCACGGAGTCAGGAGGTTCTCAGCAATATCCCAAACAACTTCCTCCAGAAGAGGTGCATTCCACCAGTGCCTATGTTGAAGTTTCAAGATTTGCTTTCATGTTACCATGTAATAAAGTACATGTACAATTTGTTTCAATAAATTTGTATGAGAAATATGGACTTTATTACCATTTTTTAATGCCTAGTTACTTTTCACCCACCCTGTATATAAAAATGACTGCTATTCTGAATGACAATGATGAACTTTTACAACTATATTTCTTTCACAAGGATAACCAAAACCATGGTTTCATGTTACAATTTTTATTATTTCACAAGAAAAAGAAAATTGCTTTGAAATATCCATTCATCTATTACGTATATTGCTCATCGTGTGTTATTGGGGGCCTGGAGCCTATTCCAGGGAGGGTACACCCTGGATGAGGTGCTAACTCAATGTAGGGCACAAGCATGCAAATATACACACACACACACATTAACACACTAATGAAAAGCAACTTGGAAATGCCAACCAACCTATACACGTCTTTGGACTGTGAGAGGAAACAAGGTTACCCAGAGGAAACCCACATTCAAACTCCACGCAAGACATGAAACCATGAACCCTGGAGGTGTAAGGTAACAATGGTAACCATAAATCAAGCCACTATACCACCTGCTCTGAAATACTGTATGTTAGGTCCAAACAGGAAATCAATGGGAAATTATTAATGGCATTTATGACATTTCTGGAAGAAACAATCAAACAATTTAAGAAAAAACTTAAACTACCAAGTCACTGTTACAGCAGAGCTGAGCAGCAAGCCAGGGGAGTGCATCTTCTTATATGAGGTCACAATAGACCAAAAATCTAAAATCTCTGGCTTGTTTAAACTCTGGCCAATACAAACATGGTTATTGTTTGTACACTATCAATGACTAAAAAGTTTTCACACTGTTAACACACACAGTAATTAGAAGAACCTTCCATGACCTAATTATTAACATAGAGAATTCATGCTATGCTACACCTCAATTAAACCACAGGCCTAGTAGCAGTAACTGAAAGAAAACCAGGGGGATTTAAAATAAATCTGTATGTTTTGGTTGAAAGTTGGCAGGAAATAAGCAGACAACAAGGTCAAAACTGTCAGGCATTTTGTTCCCAACACACACACAGACACACACACACACACACACACACACATCCTGTCAGCCTTTGTTCATTACCCCTTTGTTAAAATACGGAAGCTTAAGAACAGAGACAAGCTCAGATCATGGCAGATGGCAGATGTGCACACGTATAATATCACACCATATATATATATATATATATATACCATCCAAACACCTGATACATATACTCACACACACAGACACACACCCAACGAGTTTTGAAGCCATTTGATCAATGGCCTTGCTAATCCAGAGCAGGTGTCAGTTTTTAACCTTTAACCTTGTCTAAAACACACACACACACACACCTCTTGCTTCTAATGAGAGGTCCACACACATCTATCACACCTCAAAGCAATATGAAATTCCCTGTGATAAACACATCAGGACAAACTCATCCACGGCTTTGAAAACCCGCTCTGCGTAGAAAACCATTGTTTGTAGATGTGTGTGAGAAAAGTTGAAAGGGTATCTCTACAGATCAGCTGTATGAGATATTTTTAGAATTTGGGCACATGGAGAAGGTTTTAATATAGTTAAGAATTACATTGTCTTCATTTTGAAGAATTATCCTTTGAGTAGTGATGGGATTGCCCAGAGCTCTTATCCATGGGCAAAAAAAATGTTTAAAAGTATAAATTATAGGCGGCACGGTTGCATAGTGCTTAGAACTGCGGCCTCACAACAGAGTTGAATCTCACTTTTGGGTCTGTGTGTGCAAGTTGCATGTTCTCCCTGTGCTTGGTGGGTTGTTTTGGGGTACTCTGGTTTCCTCCCACAGTCCAATGACATGCACATTAGGCTGATTGGCATTTCCCATAATGTGTGAGTAAATAAGTGTGATTGCATAAGTGGTATAGAGAATGAGTGAGTGTGTATAATAAGGTACATTAGGGTTTCATTAATGCAAAAAAAAGTAATAATACAGTATATTGTATTAATTTATATAGCAGATATAAATAAAATGATTTATTTTACATCTATTATACAGTCTAAATGGAGTCTGAAGAGTAGAGCATATGGTGTTTCTGCCGACATGTGCCATACATTAATTATAAAGGTATGATTTTGAATAACATTTCTTTTATCCCAAGGGATGCCCTGTGTCCCAATTATGGCTATTAATGTACAAGTTTGTCTACCTTTACATTTCAATAAGTTAGTTTAATATGACTTTCTAATGCATGATAGTGCCCTTAGCATAGATCCTTTGTTAGCAGTAATTGGGTCAGGTACTTCGTTTAACGCCTCTAGCAGCTTTATGCCTGTCTAGTGCATTAGTTTAAGAAAGGAGGCTGAATTTTTGGAGGCTGATGATAAAAGCTCAAATTGAACTGAAATGTCCCAGTCGAGCACTCAAACCTGCCAAATGCTTAAAGACTGACTATCCCAAGATGAAGCTAAGAGTTATGCTAGTCATTCATCCGGTGTCCTACATTTGTCTATATCACTGCCAAGGAGCAGAGCTACTGGGATCAGGTCCCACACTGAAATGTCAATTAGATTTTTATAATACTGAGTATGAATAAACATATTTTACACCCAATTTATGTATTGAAGAACTGTACTGGAGATTAGCAAATAAGTCTTAGGTATTCTTGATAGTTCTTTTTAATGCCTTCCCATGAAATCTGTTTTTGTTACTGTGACTACTAGATTTTATTTTGGCATCTATTTTGAAAAAGCAATATAGAAATATTACTAAAATAACTCATTTTGAATCAAACCAGAAAACCCTATAATGTCGTCGTTAGCTAAACATCAGTTAGGCAGCACATATTGAATTGGACATAGCATAATTTTGTTTAATAATAAGACAACAATCATACCATACTGTACAACATAATATTATACATCTATTCAGTTTGTCATAAACATTTCCATCTCAGTTAGTCACTCACTAACAAGAGATGAAAATCTGTTAATACTGTATGTAAAACGATAGAGACCGAAATAAGAAAGTCACCATTTAAGAAAAGTCAAATTATTGGCCTGCACCAAGCAAATAAAAACAACAAAGGATATTTGAAATATCTGGAACTGGGTTAAGAAACTGTCCAGCACATTATTAAACTCCAGCAGGATCCTGCTGACGCATCAACTTTGTGGAAGTGGAAATTGGGTCAGGAGAACAATCAAATAAATTGAAATCATTTGGCAAAGTTGCAGTAGCAGTTCCACGTGCACAAATCATTGAAAAATTACAAGATTGGACTAAACAGCTACATGCCCAAAGGAAACTACAGTACATGTTAGGCAGATTAATCAGGAGAAATGCTTCGGTGTGCTATAGGGAGTATAAAGATTAGTCTTTGGAGCAATAGAAAAAGGTCAGTGACTTGATGAGTTCAGACTAACCCTATTATAGCGCATCAGGGTAAGAAGGAAAGTGCATAGTGCAAAGTGGCCACTGTACTAGCTTCTGAAGGAAATATTATGACCTGGGGTTGCTTCAGTCAGTCAGTTCAATAGCGTTACCTGGCAATAAAATCAAGTCTACTGAATGACAAGATTATCACCAGGTTATCTATGGATTCTTTTTTCTTTCCTGATAGCATGGGCCTTCTTCTTGTGCATGTAAAATTCTAATGTGTTAATCCAATGTTTCCTGTCATTGTGTCTCAATGAATCTAGATAAGCAGCAATGAAATGTGTGTCCTGTTTAGGTGTTAGGGAAGACTTTAGTTAGTGTATAGACCCCACTGTTGTGTATTATTTAACTGAAGCTAGAAACCATGAAATACTAATAAATCTACAATCATCCAAGGAATTATGGTGCACCAGACACTTGCAGCTCTACCATTAGTCTCAGACTGTTATGTAGATAACTTTTTGTGATGCACATGAGGTTTGATGTGTACAAGGAGTAATAATGATGGCTGTAGGACAGCAGTATTTATTGCACTCACATGATCATAAATCGCCTTGTGATGTTGTGTGAATTTTCTTGGTGTGTGGACAAGAATGTATGCAGGTGATAATCCCAATCGTTGGTTAGAGTCACCACATCAAGAGCTGTATATGCCATGATCACCTTGGCTGGGTTAATATGGAAAACTCATCTGTACAAGGTTACATTTAATCGGAAATAAGGACACAGTAATGTAAAGGATATACAGTAAATGTAGTGGCAGCTTTGCAGGATGGTTATATCATATCTTTATTTTATTACACAGTTTATCACACTTTAAACTAGGCACTATATGCACTGCTGTGCCTTTCAGACAAACAAAATGATGTTAATTTCTCCCATGCCTATATAAAAAAAAAACTTTATTTTGATGGTGGTACTCAGGGTAGCAAAATTCCGCAATGTTCATTGGCCAGGTTGACTTTGGGCATCAAGTTAGTCATGCAAGAAATATATCCGTCATCATGTATGATTATCCAAATTGGCCGGCGGTCTCTAATTGTCAATGTGGTCCATTTAGGTGGATTTTAAAACTCCTCTGCATTGCATACCTTATAAAATTCACCGACCTCAGAATGTTTAGTGGAGGCCACAGTTGCACACACACATGCATGCTGTAGGCGATAGCAGCCTTTAAATCAATGGCATTTAAAGTAAGTGCAGAACACTATAAAATGTGCGTGTGTGCGAGAAAGGTAAAGAAAGAGATCTGGGACAGTAATCATTTTGTGAGTGGGATGTGAGCAATGCTGTGTTTGAAACCTGTAGAATATATTTTTGAGGTTGGCCACAGAGGCAGTGCTTCTCTCCCCAGGCTATTAACCTCTGTGTAATTCTGTAATTTAATAACAGGGCTATGAGGTTACTACACACACACACACACACACACACACACACACATGCACACACATGCTTATTATCCTTGTAAGGACCTTTCATTAATGCAACTAATTAATGCCATGCTACTGTACTTCTAAAACAAACCAAACCTAACAAAAAGCATTAAAAATAAAAGTAACAAACAAACATTGCAAAAGGCAGTTTTGACCATTCAATTTCTGAGGACATTTAGCTGTTCCCCACAAGGTAGAACTGTTATATATTCCTGTATAAATCTACATTTACCATCCCAATTTGAGCTCCATCATATAAAAACCTCTCACTTCCCCAACCTCCAACACAAACACACACAAAGACACACAACTAAATTTTGCTAACCTTAACCACAAAGATTAACCTTACTTAAAATATAAAATTATAGTGCGATTCTGGCTCATTACAAGCAAACGATAATAAAAGTTTGTCCTGAAGTTGGTGGAATGTTCATATGGCTTTTTAAAAGAGTTAAAACCCTGCCAAAATTTTAGGTCAGCAAGTTTATGGTTATATGGAGAATTATAGTTTCTGTCCAAAGACATTCGCATTGTTTTTTTTTTTTATCTTTTCTTTTTTTCTTTTTTTTTCTTTATTTAAATATTTAATCTTTTAAACATCTAATTACTTAATGCCAGTTTATTGAAATGTAAAAAAAAAAAACAGTCTTATTAATTATTAATGCTTTGTTGTATTTAAAAGTAAGGGGTACATTTTACATTGGCATTACTTTCAACTGTATTGTCATACGTCTAAGAAAAAACTTGGTAGGACTAAAAATACACTGTGATTATTCTTAGCATCAAGCAAAGAAATAACTTAACAAATCTCAACTTCTGAAGTAGTAAATAAGAGTGACCTGTGCATGTGTTCCTCTGGTGAGAACATACACAATTACATTGTTTAAGCATAGAAAAAAAAAAACAATTATCAGTATATTGCAGAATTATCTGCTAACTCATCTGGGTAATTATTATGTAAACGATTATTGGATGAAACTCTTCCGGATGAAGGTAGCTAAAGCACACTCAAAAAGTATCTAAAAGCCATCAATTTATGCTACAGTATGGACTAATTTGTTTGAGTGTGGTGACCATTTACATATGAAAATGGAGAAGAAATTTTCTGAATCACCAAAAAAAAAAGATCATAATAGAGTTATATCACTGTAATGTATTGGCACCCTGTCCAGGGTGTACCCCGCCTCGTGCCCTAAATCTCCTGGGATAGGCTCCAGGCGCCCATGACCCTATATACAGGATAAAGCGGTATAGACAATGAGTGACTGAGTGAGAGTTATATCAGATTGTGTATATGTACAGTATGGTGTATTCCTTATAGAATGAAGAGGAACCATCAATGATTTACATATTTACAAAAAGTAAAAGATTGGTATAAAGTAGTAGAACAGACATGTAGGGAATAGTGAGTGCTTGAATAATTCACATCTCTTACGTGTAAATCTAAATAAGAAGAACCATTGCATGAAGAAACATGTATGTGGGACAGTGATGATCAGTGATTAGTCATTATTCACAATTGTGATCAGGGGTTGGTCAAATGAAGCAATGATGATCAGTGATTAGTTGTTGGAAGAAATTATGATTGTTGATTCAGAATGCCAATGATGATCAGTAGTTGGTCATTAGGAGAAATTATAGCCAGGGATTGGTCGTTAAAAGAAATGATTGTCTGTCATTGGTAGTTAGGAACAATGATAACCAGGAGTTGGTCAGTAGGAAAAATAAAAAAATGATGA
Source organism: Platyallabes tihoni (assembly GCA_030068045.1). Classification (NCBI taxonomy): domain Eukaryota; kingdom Metazoa; phylum Chordata; class Actinopteri; order Siluriformes; family Clariidae; genus Platyallabes; species Platyallabes tihoni. Next base: position 8,949,558 of record JAQQZS010000008.1, on the reverse strand, counting down.
CCACTGATTGTTTGTTAGGAAAATAATTAGCAGGGATGGACTCTTAGGAACAGTAATTTTCAGTGATTGATTTGTTAGGAGAATTGAACAGGTTGTTAGATACAATGGTGATGATTATGATGAAGATGCACTCTGAACTCATGGAACCAGCAGGTGTGACGTGATCTGGAAAGCCATATAAAGGGCAGAACAGTTGCTCAAATCCACCTGAAAAAGTTAGACTATATTGCTATACACATAAGTATAAGACACACAAGATTGGATAAAAATATAAGCATGGTGGTATTTGGATGTTAGTGTTGGATGTTGATAATATTACAATCTTGGGTTGGATTATAGCAACCAGAACCCAGGAGTTGAAAGGCCACATGTATTGATCATATAAGTAAGAACACTGGGTTGTACTGTATGTACAGTAAGTGTGAGCTTTACAATGCTTAATAGCCTGCATTTTAACAGTACTGTTATACTGCATTTTTATTAAATCTGACCCATCTTGTAACACTCTGGGGCATTAAGGAATTCCACCTTTAGGCTGCCAGTCATACACTTGTTAAACCATTAACAGCTTGTTAGCTTCTACAGCCTGTTAGTCCATGCTCTGAAAGTGATCAGTGCCGCTGTTGGGTTAACACCTCAGAGGCTGAGGTTGATGTAACATCCACCCAGAAGTCTTTGGTTACACACTACACACGGCACTGCAGTTTTTTTTCCCCACCCAGGCAGGATAGGGGCATCCAACAGGGCCCAGAGGCTACGCCGTTAAGATCCTGTAACACGTTAGCAAAACACCAGCTGGAAATAGATGGGAAGCATAACACCTCCAGACAGCTGTGAAGACAAGCACATGCGAGGAGAGGGAAAAGGGAGAGAGGATATGGACTAGGGTCTGATTAGAAAGAAGATGGAGAGAAAGAGAGAGAGAGAACATTAAAAGAAATGAGGCAAAGAAAAGGGATTAATACTATTAGAGGTACAATTTTATCTTGATCACGTGTAGTCTTACACGCACACATTAACATAAAAAAGGTGTAAATTAAAAAAAATGTGACATGGGGCCTGAAATCTATTACGCAGGTATTTGGGTCAAATTTGTTATCACAGTGCTGAATTCACATTTTTCCCTTTAAAACAGCAAAGTAGAATCAAGGGTACAGAACCCCTGGAGCCGAGAGGGCAAAGGGTGGCAGCATGGCAGTGTTGGGATTTGAACTCTCCACCTTCCAATTAGTAATCCAGAGTCCCGGCCATTGAGCCATTACTGCCTAGTTAATATAACCAATGAAGTTAGGGCATTTACACATTAGGGATCGTTTCAGAGAACACTTGACCCCAAAGTCTGGTTCATTTTGATCAGTGAGACACACCAAATTCAACTTGTGTCTTTGCTACTTATTCATTGATTCTTTGTTGCACCTGCAGTGCAATTTATTAAGCCTGAAAACCACTATGGGAACGGTGATTGTAAGTGCAAATTATTATGAGTGAAAGGCATGTATTACATTTTTGGAAGATAAATGATACCATTTACTTGGTGTCTCAAAGCAATTTACGAAACCAAAAATCTTCTCAATAATATTACAAATGCCACAGTTTCGTATTAGAAATTCACTGTATGTTTGCAGCTCCAGTGCAGACACTATTTTGACATTTAACTTTAACAAAATGCACACTAACGTCCACATTATATTATTCTTATGCTGCATTTATTTATTTTTTTTCAATCCAGCTCAACACTTTTAATGGCTGTTAAAGGTTCCATATTTTATTATTGCTTTAACAAGTTAACATACGTCTCAGAGGTGTGAGCTAATGGTCCGGCTGAAATATTACTCAGATAATGCATTTTTTTTAATATCTCAAACTCTGAAACATTTATTTCTTTCCTCTTTCAAACAAACCATTTCTGTGTCTACATAAATGAGCTCGTGCTGAGTCAGACCTCTCCAGAGAACAGCAGAGCTGAGCAGATCTGAGCAACAAGCCATGGGAGGGGTACTTATTATATGAGGTCATTAGAAGGACAATCTAATTGGCTTGATTACATCCTGGCCAATGCAAAAAATAATAAAAAATGGGAAAAAAACATCAAACAGCAGGAAAAAATTTTTATCTTGTGTTTTTTTGTTCATACACAGAGACATACACACTGGAGACACTGTATGTTTAAACATTGCTTAAAAAGATAATTTTGTATAATAGGTCCCTTTAAAATTCCATTTTCGAGAAATTAACATTCATAAAAAAAAATTGACATTTCTTTTGCACTTGGTGTCATTCATGCAATTATTGCGTGGTTATTTTTTAATAGGTAATATGGAATATGCCAAATAAATGCATGCAAAACTTGTCTAGCTAAATGCAAAAAAAAAAAGCACTTATTAATGGGATCCTTGGAAAATCAGCATCTTATTTGTTGTGTCTATGTTGCATTTTTTTTTAATATCTTCGCTTCCATTTCCTATTTGGTTGAACATCATGACTCGAGTGCTAAAACCTTAACAGTGCAGTGTTGTTGCTATTGTTGCAAATGTTTATCTCGAGAAATGCCACACAGTGAGCATGTGAGCACATGAAATTTGATTTAACTGGTGAAAACCAAGTTGCATGTCAGTAAGGTTTGACCGTAATTGGATTTGGAATGTGGTGAATCTGATTGAAAAACTTTAAACCGAAGAAAATCTCCGCTCAAATTGGATATGCCAACAAATCAGATTTGAGCTGAATAAAGTTGTCATCTCTTTTTCACTCTCTCTGTATCACACACACACACACACACACACACACACACCCTTCTAGTAACTCTTGTAGCTGTCAGACCCCTTCCCCATGTGGTGCTGATTGATGACTTCATGGGGGAATTAACATGACACCCTGTGTGGAATTTCACCAACTGCTACTTGTGTGAAACCCTGTCCTCCCTAACAAACCTCCCGATATCTTCTGTTCCTTTTCCCTTTTATTTACTCTTCTTTCCCTCTTTTAGGCTCCTTTTTTTTCCTGACACTGACATTTTCATCCCTATTGATCAAAAAATTCGTTTAACCTTGTCTTCGTTCAGTATACTCGTTCTGGTTGTCTAAATATCTGCACCTTTTCACTCCTCATACCATGAATTGCCTCTTTTTCCAGCTCCATGTGTACGTAATTTTTCGAACACACACACACACACACACACACACACACACATGGTGAGCAGATTGTGCGTGCAGGACTTTCACAGGAAGGCAGAACCACTGTGCTATTGTCCAGCTGGAGAGCTCCTTTAAGAATTCCCATGAGGAATACTAAGTATTGACCAGTCTTGACTGGTTATTGACTACAAGCTTTCTGTTTAATTTGGAACTTATAGAACCCTGATCTTTTGATATACACCAATTTGTCAGCCAGTGGTCACAAACATACTGTATCATTGGTCCGACCCTACCAGAGAAACATCGCCTATATATCCTATGCTTAAAAGGTTCAGAACTGGACAGCAGTGCAACTTATTTCCGAGAAGTTTTTCTTTTGTACTGTAGATCATTAGGTTCAAATGCCTTGGGGAGGGCTGCTCTGATCTCTGATCTGAAATGTGATTTGAATGTTTTTTATTACCAGTCTAAATGATTCTAAAGCACTTCGGGAAACAGCACTGGTACATATGCACAAAGCCTAAAGATGTACCGCGTCAGCTCTTTTTACTACTAGACTAAATCAAATGCTAATCTTATGACATGGATTATAGAGCTGTGCAATACTGTTCCAGATTGCATTTTGAGTGTGCCGCATATCTTGGATGTATTCATTAGAACCAGACCATCTCGTCTGGTCACTTTGATGTAGTTCTTTCTGTGTTTGTAGTGTTTAGATTCACAGATGTGCAATCAGCACAAATATTGCCTATTTGACTTTTTTTGATAGCATGTCGGTACACACAAAGATCGTTTAAGATCGACGTTGGAGGCCATGTTACCAAAACATTTACAGAACTCAGAGACTCGCAACTACAGAGAGCAGCTGAACATGAGAGTGTGCCATCATTCGCTTTATCTTCCTGACCAACCTTAAAGGCATGTCCTTCATTATGTTGGGAATCAACTTGTATTTTCGACCCTTATGGGGACCAAAGTAATTAACCACCTACAGCATGTTAAATACAATCAGATGGCAAGGACTGGATAAATGTCCATACTGAGGCATAGAAGGTGCCCGAAAAATTATGGTTTTCAAAATTGCTCAGTTTAGCAATGAACCCACAGCTCTCGTTTCATACTGTATGTGCTACTGGTGTGAAAGCGGCATTTCAAACATGAAAACCTGTGTAAATAAAACGTGGAATGCTGAAGCTGGCCCAGTTACCTTTACAACACTCTGTCACTCACTCACTCACATACTCTATACCGCTTATCCTGTCAAGGGAGGTCTGAAGCCTATTCCAGGGGGGCTAGGGGCATTAGGGGTGCCAGTCCATCATATGGCACACGAGCACACCGGGAAGTTGAGAAACACCAATCTGCCTACTCTGCATGTCTTTGGATTGTGGGAGAAAACCTGTAGGAAACCCACCGAGCACAGAGAGTACATGTAAACTTCATGCACACAGACCTGTGGTGAGAATCGAACCCTTGATCCTGGAGATACAGCACAGTGCTAATCATTACTCCACCATGAACCAATGAAACTGCATATGTCTGTATTTTTTTTTCAAAGCCCATTCTATGAAATACTTTGTAGCATAACTTCAAGTTGCATGGTCATGACATCATTGTATATTCTGATACATAATAAAGTTGACAGAACATAAAGAAATTTCACTAGGCGTTTATGTGAAAATAGAGATTGCACATAAAACAAGTGTGGCAGCTTGAGTTGGTGTAAATTACAACGCTTGTTATATCAGAATGGATATCTGTTAGACGTGGGGAAAAAATCACCAAAACATTCCAAACCATGTTCATTCTAAATTGACTTTTAGGCGCCATCTCTAAACAACTGCTGTTTGGGAAGAAACCCATCCTGGAAGTGATTCTTAAATTTGCCAATTGTCACTGACACTCTAACTGAAATTGGGCTTTATAGTCAGATGAAATTGATGAGAATCTAACTTTCTGGCAGTGCACTTAAACTAGAGACTGCACATACAGTAAGGACACATTTCTAAACTTACCACGAATTATGAATGTGGATCATTTATGAATGTGGACCATTTATCATGGCTGTTATGTGGCTTGGGGTCCAGGTGGCATCATTAATTCTGGGCAATTCAGGGCATTTTAGCCCAAAACCTGGTTGCATCTACCAATGGACCTGACCTGGATCTTTTTGAAAAGAAACGACTCAAAACTTACATGTAAGTAAAGAACCATGTCCGACCCTGACCTGTGGTTTGACTTGTTACCTTTTTGACCTGTGATGTAAATTGAACAGGGAAGTCCACATCCAGCCATCCATTTGTAGGGGTGCAGGGTGTCTGGAGCCTATTCCAGGGAGCTCCATGAGGCAGAGTGCACCATGCATGGGGGTGTCAACCCATGGCAGAGCACAAGCGCACACACTCATATACCCAATCATACACTAAATACAATTTGGCAAAACTAACCATCGCATGTCTTTTTACTCTGGGAGGAAACAGAGTACTTGGAGAACCACATAAAGGACAGGATGTGAGACAAAACTGGATTTAAACAAAGGAATATTTTGAGTAATTTGTTAAAGAACAAATGAGGACATAAAAATATCAGTACAAAATATCATTGATCATAAAATCATACTGACCACATAAAAACAAGGCAAGAGTTATTGCATCATAAACTATAAAAGCGTGTCATTTTAAAATGCGAATGTGTTTTAGATTTATTTAATTTTTAGATTTTTTGCAATTTGGTTAAAGCTCTTGTCTTCATTCATGTTCACAAAGTCGTTCATTCAGTCATCCTCCATAAGAAAGACACAGTCCGAATGGGGGTCTAGTCTATCGTAGGATACCATGTACTTAGGTTTAAGTTTAAGATTCAACTGGGAACCCGGTGAGGCGGCAACGCTTACACATTTGTTTAGAGTATCCGTTGATTTAAGATGGGTTGAGGGCAAACAAGTGACTTTAGTAACAAGCTCATCTCACACTCCATTGATATTCGGTAACTGTTCTCACAGCTAATGTACTTAGTTCTAAATGTAGAGCATTTTGTCCCAGTACATGCTTGTAGATTTTTAATTTGTTTAATGACACTTGTAAATGTCGCTGCTGCTTTTACCCTTGAGGCATGGACACGCACACACACACACACACACACACACACACACAAGAGAAAGGCAGTGAGTGAGAGAGAGAGAAAATGTTTTTCTCTTTGTCTGAGAAAAACAATATTTCCCTTTTAAATATTAATAAAACAATAAGCGCACAGGCCAGAGCAATTAGAAAACACTTAATAGACACTAGAGGTACTTGGAGGGTCATGCTCTGTTCTCTCTAAGGACACAATCGGAGACAGAAGACGTTTAGATATGTTTATTAAAGTCTAAATTCATTTAGTTTTAAAGGTAATTTACAATTTGCATGACTGCTCTATACCACAGGATGCATCATTATGATTTTCAGCCTTCGGGTTTGAGTGAGTGGAGTGGGCATGTTCTCACCGGGGTTGGTGGGTTTCCTCCACATACTCCAGTTTCCTCCCACAGTCCAAAGACATGCAGAGTAGGTTTTCCAAATTGCTTGTAGTGTGTGTGTGTGTGTGTGTGTGTGTGCTTATGCCTTTCCATGGATTGGACCTCATACCCGCCTTGCGTTCCGAGTTTCCTGGGATAGGCTCCAGACCACCCGTGATCCTGAATAGGATAAGCGGTATGGAGAATGAGAGTGAGAGTGAGAAAGAGAAGCGAGTGTTTCACTTATGCGATTGTAAACTAGCATGTGGTGTGATTTACCAATCCCTTCCGGACAGGCTTCTTCTCTTGACAGGAGAGAAACAGGTGCTCAGAGTTAGAAAAGGGGCACAGGGATCAACATTCGGAAATAAATAACTTACACGTGTTTCCTCTTGCTTAGCTTTTTTTTTTTTTTTTTGTAAATTTAGCTTGTGAGCAGGTTGTAAGTTTGTTCTAATTTATCAAATGGCAGCTACGAGTTGGCTCTCCACGATTAGCTACCGACCACGGAGGGCGAAATACTTCTTTCACAAAGCACCGAGCCAGGCAAAAACATCTTTTCAAACTTCTGCTCATGCTGCATCAAACTTCTCTGCTGCATCACTTGGGAGCCCCTAAAGCTTTTTATTATTTCTTTTTAGTTTTTATAATTTTTTTCACTGTGACAAGGAATTTCTCAAGACAAAAGAGTCTAAAATGACAAGCTGCAATTTTTATCTTATTACAGTCAAGAGGGGAAAAAAGGGTGGATAAATATAGCTGATGTAACTTGTTTTGTGGATATTCTACAATTCATTCATTCATTCATCTTCTATACCGCTTTATCCTGTGTTCAGGGTCGTGGGGGACCTGGAGCATATCCCAGGAGACTTTCGGGCACAAGGCAGGGTACACCCTGGACAGGGTGCCAATCCATCGCAGGGCACACACACACACACACACACTATATATATATATATCTTGACATAGTACTGTACAGACTGTTTATATATATATATATATATATATAAGAAAAGCTTCAGCTATATATATATATATATATATATATATCTTGACAGTACTGTACAGACTGTTTATATATATATAAGGTAACTGACTGGCTAGTCAGGTGAGTTTTCTGTCGCTCCCTCTGTCCCTCTGTTCAGTTCGGTTAGAATAGGCTTCATTGGAATGGCCAAAACAAGAAACCGGTTTGTCAAAGGGCGTACAGCAGTAACAGGAGATTTAACAATATATGGATATGAAAGAAAGCATCCATGCAGACACAAACTGTGCAACTTTGGTATAAGCAGGGATAGTGTAATCTCTCTCTCTTTCTCTCTCTCGTGTTTGTGTGTGCATGTTTGTGTTTACAGGTATGAGAGAAAATAGGGGGATGGCGAAAAATATTAAGACAAAATATGCCACATACTTTAGTTCTCCCTGTGCACAAAACAAGTGATGTCACCATTTAATTCTTGCCTATCTGGCTGAATTCACTTTTGTCCCAACACTTTTGGCCACCATTATATTTATTTATTATAAAGTAGATATAACCTCCCCAACATCCTTAAAAAAGAAGAAAAAAAAAGACAAGCCTTTTTACTTAGGTCCTGATCTTTTTAATAGTTAGAAACACCTCTAGTTTGGCCTTTATCTGTGTATTTTACTGAGTCTACAAAATAATGAAATAGTCATGACAATTTTGTCATGACAAGATTCTTAAAGATGTTATGTTATTGATGTATGAGAAAAACATAGCCTTGGTTTTCACACTATCTGCTATAATTTTTTCTAGAAACATTTCTAGGTTTTTGAAGGAGATCACTATTGAATCTGCATTTGCTCAGGCTTCGAGTGCATTGGTTCATAAACCTTCTTTTGAGTCTACAAGTGGATTGCCAGACTGCAAGAGTGCTATTTAAAAGAAAAGGTCATTTTCTGACATAAAAAAAAAATTAGAAATTAGGTAATCTATGTAAATGCTGTTTTGTTATACCATGTTGTATAATAATGATTATAAAACATGGTATAATCATTATTATACAACATGGTACAATGATGATTATGTTGTGTTATAATGATTTCTTATATATCTCTTTAGTCATTAGTTACAGTATATATATCTCTATATTTCATGGTGATCAGCTTACATCCTGAATTTGTTTTTGACAACCCTGACATAAAGTTTATACAAGCTATTTACGGATGTCCAAATGGAATCTTTCACACATTTTTATTACTTTTCATACAGTCACATTTCTGTCATTCATAAACATTCATAGTTTTTTTTAAGCTGCTGCAATAGCAACAGGGCTTAGCTGTTTGAAGGGATACTGCAGATAGTGATCAGAGTAAATTTTTTCTGCATGTTTCATCAGGAGAGCAATCATCAGATTGTTGAAAAAGAGACAATTTATGAGGCCAACTCCTCTTTTGAAATGGAGCATTGCTTCAGAGTGCTTCAACTAGCCAAATGGTAAAAAATGCCAATATTCATTCCATGTGGCATCATCATTAAAAATCATATATCGTACCATACAATAGTCTCAGTACTTATTAACTACATGGTATCTCTTACATGTATTAAATTCATGTACATAATTAAACTCAAACCTTTTAATCTCCAGTTTATATATGTAAATAATATTTAGATTGAATATGTAGATTGCGAAAGCATTTTACCAATTTTGCTTATTACACAATAATGTAATAACCCACAGCTCACTCTGCATCATACTGCAGTTGGCCAAAGTGTACTGTTGAAAGGTAATGCAGGGTTCCAATTTGATATGCCATCTGTGCCTACTGAAAGACTTACTTATCTAAATACTATTGTACATATAATTATTATAATATGACACCATTCTAATAGCCATTAAATATGAAGGGAGATGCTACTTCTGAGGCAAAATGTTTGCATATTACAAGAAGGCATAAAAGGGAAGTTCTTTAATACAATGAGTCTGAGGTTCAGACACTAAACTTTAAAAGTATAAAAGTGCACTGTAATCTGTTCCCTGTAGCGTGTAGTCTTTTGTATAGAGGCAACACAAAGCCATTCTATGTGGAGCCACAATACAATGTGAGAATGTGGAAGTGAACATGATCTCTTTCTTCACCTGCACCTAAAACAAATATATAATGAATATATAATAAATAATAATCTTTTTTAAAAGATACATGTCCAATTTGCATTTATTTTTTAAGTGAGATTTCTTTCTTAAAAATAACATTTAAAAAGTTCATAAATACATATTTTTAGAAGTTACATATTTCTTTGAATACACTATAAAGAGGTGTTTACAGGAGACATCAGCAGCTTTTTACTGAATCATAACATATAATGAAATACACACATTACATAAGATTCAGATAATGAGCCTCTCTTTGGAATTTGAACTGTGACCAGAGTAATACAATCTCACTCTGTGCTTCATTTATTTACACTCCTATTGTAAGGCATTAACATTTTGCTCAAAGCTCTTCATAAATTCTACGGACAGCTAAATATAAAGAATTTATTAAAAATTCAAAATGTCACTGGAACCAGATATTAAATGTTTCACAAATGTAATTTAATTTTTTCAGATGTGAGAAATCTATTCTTGTGCCATCTTAATGGTTTACTAAAGAGGAACCGATGCCATTTGAAACTAATTAAGTTTAAGATTAAGACAGTTTGGAGTAGTAAAAATATTGCCACAATAATATTATAGCAACTTAATACAGGTGTGCAAAGTCTCAGGTACTGTACTAGGTTTAGTTATAATTAAAGTTAGTATATACAAAAAGTGCAGGCGGCAGCGTAAAGTATGATACACACATGTGGATGTGCTGAGGTGAGAGAGGCACTCCTATTACTTGGGTACAGTACAGTATGTGGTGGAGTGAGGAAAAGCAATTGTATTATTTTCCAAAGATAATGGAACTGGATGGTGATTTCTTTTTCCTTTTTTTGCCAAGCTTATCTTACCCTTAACTCAAACTGTTTAACTAAAATAAGTTATACTTCATAAAAATTATCAATTTCTTCTTTGTACATTTTGGAGACAACCGGCCTTTTGAGCTTCATTGTAGGACCTGAAAAAGTCACAGGACAAAACATTTAGTCATGAAAATGTTAAGACCATGTAATGTTGCCTTTCTATCGTGGCCAACATTGACTGTTTTTTTTTTTTTTTGGCGATTTGTGCTGCATTGGCTTTTTTGCGGGATCGGACCACACAGGCTAGCCTTTGATCCCTGTGGCCATGCGTGAGCCTTGGGTGCTTGTGATCCTGTCACCAGTTTTCTGGTGTACAGTTGTTGATTTGTGTTGTTCAGTACACATGGAAGTAGTGTTAATGTTATGGCTGTTTGGGGTATATATACTGTATTTATTAAATTACCTAAGTTTCACAGGATTACCATCCAAAACAACAGGCTGTTACTGTTGTTTTACAAATTTCTGATATAATCAAAGTACTAATTAATAAATTCTTACCAAGCTCCCCTCCAGATACGGAGAAGTCATGAGATAAAAGTGTCCACTTCTGGACCTTTTGAGCATTGGATGTGGCCTTGGCATTGACCTTGTCCACGCCTTCCTGGATGACTTTGTAAATGGCTGGCTCTTTGTTGCTGATGATCTCTGAAACTTTGCTTGCCATGACACGATGCTTTCTGCAGAACTCTACTGCCAGTGGGGCCAGCTCATCTGTGGGGTCCCCATTGTCATCAGCATTACACTGTGGATTTACACAGTGATTTTGAATTTTGATAGTTCATTGAAAGCTATTAAAATCAATGGGATTATTTAAAAATTCATTGTTGTACCTTGAGAGTAAGGAGCATGGTGAGGAATTTCTTTTTGTCTCCCACCAGCATGGCATTGCTAATTATGGGCAGTTCCTCCTTGACTGCATCCTCAATAGGGACTGGTGGGATGTTTTCTCCTCCAGCAGTGATAATTAGCTCTGTAAAAAATATGTCAAGCATTCTTTTTTTAATTAAAATAAGCTTGAGTAATTCCTACAATATGGAACTAAATCAAGGATTAGAACTGTTCAGTATGCTATAGGTGCAGCAATTTCCTGATTTTAGTATTTAGACATATTGACAGTCCTAATGCCTCCAAAAGCAAACCATCTGGTCATAGTATTGAATATCGACCTTTTATCCTGCCAGTAATGTACAGGAAGTCACTCATGTCATGCTTTCCCAGGTCTCCTGAATGCAGCCAGCCTTCTGAGTCCAGTGCCTCTTCAGTTTTATCAGCCATATTCAAGTAGCCCATGAAGACATGACGGCCCCAGAAACACACCTCTCCATTGCCATCTTCGTCTGGCTTGTCTAGCTCTGTTTTGCAGCCTGGTATCACTTTACCACAGCTGTGGGAAAACATTCAGACTAAAATGCTCACATTGTTCGCTTTTTAAATATATTTTGGTACCATGTTTTATCATTGAGTACATTTAATGATACAGTACTTTAAACTATAAAGCTTGTAGCAGATGTTTTTAACTGTATTTCAAGTTTGAGTTTTACAACATATCATATATAATAGGTTTATTTTCAGGCTGGAAAACTAGTATGAAACTTAGTGTGTGTGTGTGTGTGTGTGTGTGTATGAAACTTGTGTTAGAAACAACATCTGATTACTCATTTTAGAGCCTTAAATTGTGAAACTACCTTACTGTAGACAAAAACAAATCTGCAGGAAGTGAATTAAGGGACAGACCTCATAATACGGAAGTTGTTAGTCCAAGACATGGTGTGAGGGCCTGTACTCTCACTCATGCCATACAGCTCATAGATGGGGATGTTTAGACTCATGAAGTATTCCAGTGTGTCCTTAGTGATTGGTGCTGCCCCTGTAAAGCAGGTTTTGCAGCGATCCAAACCAAGACCTGTACATACCCTCTTGAAGACCAGGTTATTAGCCAGCGTGAAGCCCCAAGGCACTGAGGGATTACTGGAGATTAGAGGATAAAAACAATACTCATTTATATATTTCTGCAAACTACACCAAACCTTAATAAATATTAAAACATACTTGTTCATTGCATTGTAACTGGCCTGAAGCCCTATTCCCTTGGCCCACTCTGAAATTTTCCTTGTCATGAGGGAAGACTTTGCACCAATGTTTTTCATTGCTTCCTGCATCTTCTCCCACACACGGGGAACACCCAAGAAGCTTGTGGGGCGTACTTCTCTTAAAGTGGTGGCTAAAGAACCCTGCAGGGACAGAATATTCATCCCATTTCCAATGTCTGTAGTATGAAACTTATGTATGATCACTGCCAGTTTTAGCATACATTTTTGTGCTAGACCCTAACAAAGTTTTTAATTACTTTAACTAAATTCTGATAATTATATGATTTGTGCTTCTTTTATATGTGATATGCATTCATAAATACAAATAATACATATAAATACATGTATTGAATATAAATACAATAGGAAATACAATACTAACCTTCAATGCATCTGGTTGGGCAAAATAGGTGGTGCCTGCAAAACTCATTGGGACCCACATGTCGTTCACTTGGGCAGCCACATGACTGAGGGGCAGGTAACTTACTAGAGACTCCTCCCCCTTTTTCAGATTGATCGAAGTTCCTGCTGCGCTTGCAGTCCATGTGATCTGAACAAAGAAAGGGTACCATTTACATATAACATTTACAATGCATAATCATAATCTCTTCTTCTTAACATTGAAACAGCACCTTCTTAATGAAACTTTATTTCTTAAACTTTATATTTTATTTAAGGACATCCCAATATCATTTTATGATCTTAATGAGCAGTTCAAATAATAAACTTACATTGTCATGACTGAGCATAACCCCTTTAGGGTTTCCTGTGGTTCCTGATGTGTAGATGAGGGTGCAGCATTCATTAGCTTTCTGACTGTTAATTACCGCATCCAACTGAGCATCAGAAATGTCCTCCCCAATCTTCATAAACTCAGTCCACTACAGAAACAAATAGTTAATCAGTTATACAACCTGTCTTGTTTCGGAAGAAAATATGTGCGATACAGAATCAGTTCTTCAGGTATACTGTCCTGTGTATTTAAAAAGAAATTTGCTGGTAATTGTCCAAGCATCTTGAAGAACCTGTAACATTTGCTTCTCTCTAGGTATTCAAACTAACATATTTAGACAACTGATCTGTCTATAAAAACTAGTTGCATGTTAAATAAATATAAATATCTACTGATTATATCAAGTAAATATTTAGCACCTCAGCAACATAATTTAAATATGTTAAAGTGATGTTAAATGGATTCAGTGGATGCCAGGGCTTTAAATACCATAAAGATTAAAAATATTTTCATATTTGCCACAAGCAACATAATTTTACATGAGGAGTTTACTTAACTAACCTTGCAACTGATTGGCCACAGTTTTTTTTTCTGGACGTGGGAGTATTTAATTTACAAACCCCATGTTACAGGTAAATGGTATTTTACTTCAGACCTACCGTGTATATGTTCGGCATCTTATTCTTCACATCTCCCTTGTATTGAACAATGGCCTTCAGGTGTGGTAGTTGATCTTTAACCTGAGAAACATAGGTTGACAGCAATTTAACTTGTTTATTTTAAATGCAGTTATTTTTTCACAGAATAAATTTTTGTTTGTTTGCTTGTTTGTTTTCCACTGAAAAGGTAAATTGTCTTCAATCATAGTGATATTGGAAAGGGTGACCATATCCCTTTTTAGAAATTGGGCTTCTGTATCTTTAATTAATTTACATCTAAGTACCTGGAGGATTTTTTCTAGTTGTTTGTCATTTTCAACCACCAACACATTGGCTTCACAGTCATGAGCCACATAATAACAGGCTTCGGGAGAGTTAGTGGTGTAGATTCCAGCAGCAAGGCCTCTGAAAAACAAATTTCAATGATTTGTCATTTATTTAACTACAGTACATAGTGCATGATTTTTATTATTCAGTTTGACTTATGCAATGCTATGCAAAAGTTTGGGCACAAAATTATGATTGTTGTTCAATAAAACCGGGACTTTTGATTGTGTAGAACACAGTTATGAGAGTAAAAACTACCTTTATTTTTCTGTATAATCTCTTGCTACACTAATGAATGTATCCCAGTATTTCACTAGTGCATGGATACGAACGTTTTTCTCATACACCGGAGCCACAACTGGACAGCCTGCTTCATCATCACTGCTGAAACACTAGCCTCCCAGAAACTCTTTAATCTCCCAAACATGTAATCATAACTTGCTTGGAGTGACGCCAGGACTGTACAGGGATGTGGCAAAACGCCCAGCTGATTTCCTTTAATATGCAAGTGGTTAAGTGGGCAGTATGAGGCTGTGAATTGTCCTGCAAAAACAGAATGCTTTGATGATCAAACCATTTTTCCTAAGAGCATTCCACTCACTGAATGTTCACGAGAACGACAGCAGTGGGCTCTGAGCCACCTCGGCCAGGATTGTCATTTACAGATGTACAACCTTGTCTAAACTTTTTGCACTATTCAAATGTTCTACAGTACATACTGATAAACACTCTTATCTCCATACTATGCTTGATGTCTTGTGTAAAGCTCAATCAGTTTTATGCCTAAATTTGTGAGAAAATTTCACAAATTTCAAGTCCTAGTTGGACATGAACACTCCTTCTACATTTTGTTGATTTTTAAAGTAAAAGGAAACTAATCATAAATTGTGCAACTATTTTAATTTGAACATTTTCTCTGCAAATGTTAAGGCATAGATGCTTTATATTTGAATAACCTTAAAAAAGAAAAAAATTAACGTATTATGTTTTGAATCCAGCTTGGAACTTTTCTATACTATATGGAATTATTATTTTCTATATTGTCAACCACTATCATGGATACATATGAATACATATCACTAACATGCCTAGCATATTTGATTCAGCAGATTGAGGTTATTTTAAAACCTTCAACTTGCATTTTGTAGGGACTTACAGTAATAGGGGATTTTTTGTGATTTGAATCTTTGTCCTGTTTTAAAAGAACAGGACACCTTTATTTCTTTTTATATGAAAGTACCAGTGCCTTAACATTTCCAAGAAAAATTCCTTATTATTATTATTATTATTATTTATTTATTTATTTATTTATTTATTTATTTATTTATTTTCACAAAATATGTGATTTGGGCAGGATTGCCCAGACTCATATAGCTGTAGTGTATGCAGTGAAGGTAAAAATATTCAGATAGATGTGTGTACTGAAAAAAGAAATTTATGTGAATACAGAAAAGGAATATAAGAAATATTACCCTGCCATGATGCAACCGATGTCTGCGATGAACCACTCAGGAGCATTGAATCCCAGAATACCAACACCATGGAATCGCTCCAGCCCCAACTACAGACAATCGAACACACACACACACACACACACACACACACACACACACACACACACAGAGCTTGAATAGTGGGTGTAACCCCTGGGATAAGCTCTAGCCCCCTGTGACCCTGTACAGGATAATGAATGAATAACTAAATGATTGAATTAATGAATTAATTATTATCATTTATTCACCACAAACTGCAGCTGTATCATGCAGGTGCAAGTTTATAATGGAGAAGTTCAATAACTTGTGAAATGTCACAAAATAACTGGATTACAGAATACCTTAGTTTTGGAGGTGAAAAGTTATAAAAATAGTTTTAGTTTTGGAAATCCAGTGCCAAAGAAGCTAAAAATAATAATTTCTAAGATGAAGACACATTAAGATTCATGAGGGTAAAAGAACTCAATGGTAAATACATTAAGCAAAAGTTAGTTTTGCACTGAAAATCTGGTAGCCTGTAAGGCTGATAGAGAACAGAGGTGGTACTGAATAGTCCTGATTTGTTTAAATGACATGAACTGACCTCCCAAACACTGGACAACATCTACCTTCATCTTTATCTATCCACTTCAAACCCAGGCCCGGATAAAGTGGGAGATCATCAGAAAGTGCATCCAGTGTAAAACCTGTGCCAAATTGTGTGTGGATCAGATGGTTTGCTGTGGTAACTCCTTGACGGAATCAGCCAAAAGACCAACATATTTACCTATGTACTTGGAATATCTCCTCTGAATAAGAAATTGTTGTTACTGTTACTTCTAAGGGTTGCACTACAACATAACCACTGCTGCTATAGTTAATAGTAGTAGTTCTATGTAGTTATCCATTAAATTACTTCCAAATACTCTATGTACATGCCTGTCATTGTTTGCTGCTTTGTACACCTGAGCAATTTCACTATTACTGTTTATAGTGTACTGTATAGTGTTACTTACACACACATATACATACACATATATAGTCTTTTTTTATTGCATTTTATATATTATTTCTCATATAGCATGTAGTAAGGGAAGTTGCAAACCCAGTCTCATTACACTTGAGCAATAACAAAGATATTTTACTCTATTATACTCATACCTTGAGAAAGCTCTTAGCTGCATCTCGGCACTGCTGTTGGTATTCCTTATAGGTTAGTGTAACCCAAGCTCCGTCCTTCTTTGAGCAGAGGGCTGGGTGATCCCCGAACTTGTCCACCGTCAACTGGAACATTTGGTGTACAGTAAGAGGAGGCTCAGAGCCTGGACCCGACTTATTCATCCTTAGCCTCACTGGCCTGTCCCTTATCGTACTCCAATACTGCTCAGCTGGAGCCAAGTACACTTTACCTGTGAATGGGATCGCTTCATCATCTAGTGGGCCAGAATCGTATTCTGAACAACATTTTGGCATAATTACGCTTTCAAAAAGGTTTTCAAAAAAAAGGAAATGAGAAGATGAAAGGTGAGGTCTCTCACAGCTTTGCTAGAGGAAAGTTCAAGCATGAGTTACAGGAAGGATATCAAATGTCTGATCGTAACAATCATGTTTCTGTTTGTAAGAAAATTAAGTAGGCGTGGATGTTACCGAGTTACATAAACCGAGTACAAATTTTGCATTCACACTGAAATATAAAGGATACTATATGGGTCTGCTTTTCAAATGGTATTATTAAATAAATAAATAAATAATGACATTTTACTTTTTGTTCATTTGAATAGCAATGTGTTCATCCAAAACGTGGCTTAAAATACTATAAATGCTTTATCTAAATCTTCCTGTTAATCTGCTCAAGGACAGGAATGTAAGCATCAGATCTGACGCAAAGATTAACAAGAATACAGTAAGCTTTGAATTTTACCTGTGGACTTACAGGCTCTTCCTACAGAAACATCAGCTGCAGTTTCCTCAAAACCCTTTGGAGTTGCTTCCTTAGATTCCATGATTTTATCAGACAGTGTTTCTGTTTTTAGTCGGCCTGAAATCTCAGCATTCATGTTTCCAATTGGACTGTCAATCCCAGAATCATCAGACAAATTGATTTCTGCCACCTTGTTAGCCGTTGTCACCATAATATTGTTTTCGTTTATAGAAGTCATGCAGCTGCCGTTGGGTTGTGCACTGGAGTCTTGGTGTGCCTGAGTTTCTTTTATAGTGCTAGCAGCAGAGAAACATGACTACCATTGTTCAATTGGAAACAAACATGTGACATCTAATCCATGTTATTTATTTAATTGTTGTGTACAAATTAGACCAAAACTATAAAACACAAGTGTACATACCTCACCAGATTATTTCCCAAGGTGTTTCGAAGGTTGGAACCACTGACTGACATCACGGAAGGATGTTTAAACAACAGAGCTCTTTAAAAATCGAAGAAAAAAAATGTATTTCACAGTTAGAAAAATCCAGCCTTTAGTTCACAACGCAAAATTATTGTACACTAAAAGTATACGATTTTAGCCATATAAATTTTCAGTTTTAAACATTTATGCTTGGTCTTCAGATTTGTATCTCTGTTATTACCCCAATGCTGATTAAAGCTGACTAATTTCAGACATGAGCTTTTTATGAGTGCATCTTGTTGCAACACATTGACCATATGTGTTAAGTAAGCCAATGTTGAGTCAAGAGCAGAAGAGTGATGAAAGAATGGTGCTACAAGCTGGCATAAATCATTTAACTTTCATCAGTCTGCCTTTCACCCATATCTGTTCACCAGATTACCGTTTCATATCAAGGACAGTAAGATAATATGTGAACATTGGCTCAGAAGCACATCACGTTCATATGTTTGGACGTTCATATAAAATATCACCTCTAAACCAGTGGTGCCATCTAGAGAATTTTAGAGTTTATGCAATTATACTGTAGATGAGCAGGAAAATAAATTACAGAAGACCAGGATGAAAATTAGGGCACTTTGGACAGCAAGGGCACATATTTTGTTTTATTTCCTGATGTTTTAACCAACCAGTTCCCACTGCAGTGGTGGGTCTGTAACCTACATTGTCATTACCAGTGTGAGAGGGCAAAAGGACAAAGTTCATACAGTAATTACAACACTAGTGTGGCAACATCGAGGTCTGATCGCAAGTGAACTTTTGCAAGTGCTACATGCCATGAACCACATCTCACGTGTAAAATGATATGGAACAGCATGGTATCATTAATGAAATAAAGCAGAGTTTCTAAGGAGATTTTAAAGGAGTTCATCTTCTGTTAATATGAAGAACACAAATCCTATAAGACACAGATATTGCCCATTTATGACATTCTTCACAGATAATATTAAGGCATTAAACACATCAGTGTGCATGTTGTTTAATCTCCAAGTAACCCAGCTTGTGTCTTAATTTCTTAATTCTTAACTTGGTATTATTATACTCAGTGATTTATTAACATATCTATGTTCCTAGTCATGTATACTTCTTATAATAAATCAACATTCATTTACAGATGTGAAACTTAATATAAAAATAAACAATACTTACTGTACAGGTAGGAATGTTTTCTGATACAGATGACTGTATATATACAGATGTCACTTTCGTTCAGGTAAACGCCTGGAGGTTGAGGAAAGAGTGAATTATTGTCTGGTGATTGTGTAATAATGTCTAAGGCTTCATCAGCGACGCTGCCTGGGTCATGTGACATGGTATCACGCTGGTGATAGCAGCCTAAGGTCCACAGGTGGCATGCTATTTAGTACAGTAGTATAAGCAGCTGGAGGTCACCATAGAGACGCATGCCAACTCAGTTACTGGTCACGCATTCTAGCCACATACTGTTTAGTAGGCTAGGGTGTGGTTTGTAATGCATCTGAACACAGAAATGTATTAAGTAGAATAAGTACTTTAATTATTAGCCCACTTTTGGTAACTATTATAATGATTAGTTATGGAAGAAATTTCCCTGAATAATATACCATTGTCTTTATTTGGAATGATTTGGGAACAAAAAGACATTGATATTTAATTAAATGATTTCCTGCATCCAAATTTTCATTTAATTTGAATGCTATCTTCCTTTGACATCTGTTTTTTTAAGAACAGCTGCACTGTGGCATACAGTTTAAAATGATTAAATTATAGAATTAAATTCAAATATAACAAACCTTTCTAACAAATCATAACGATCACGTAATGGTAGTTTTAGTTTTTGTTAATTTAAATGGCCTTTTTTGTTCTTTTACAATGACCAAGGGTTGTGTAAAACAACACACTCTTATCCAGAAGATAACGTGCAAGGTGGAGAAGGTAAATCTAGGGCAATTTAAACCTCTTTTGATAAAATGTATGGCCATAAGAAAATCAGAATCAGAATTCAGATTCATAATCAGAGAGAATAAACAGTTTAAAAAACATATATGTATATTGTACCAAAATACATCAATAAAGAATATTGGTCATAATCTTATTTTTCTCTCAAGCTACAATTACTCTACTTAAGTATGCAGCACGATTGAACATTTATTTCATTCCTCACAGATGACATTGAGGCCAGGGGCGTTTCTAGGATTTTCAGTTAAGGGGGGCTCAGCCCCCATAGATGTTTAACACATATTTATCTTGTTCAGA
>JAQQZS010000008.1:8910567-8922563 GCA_030068045.1 Platyallabes tihoni | reverse complement strand
TACTCAAGACGACTGTATGAAGTGTTGAATCTTTGATGCCAAGAAATAAAAAGACAAAGAAATTCAATGGACTTCTTGTCGTAAGTAACGAATCTGAAACGAAGCTGCGCGTCTGAACTAATGGAATAATACGACCGCATCCACACAGACATTCAAGAGGAATCCCACAAAGAGAAAAATTTAAACAAAAATTTTAATATTTTGGTTTTACTGTATTATATGTTCATTCTACTTCATTCTTTGTTTTCTTGTTTTCTATTCTTTAAAAAAAACTGCCAGTATGTACCCGAATGAAAAATAAAGTCTCTTGAATCTCTTGACACAGACAGTAATCCAAGCTCAGGATTAATCCAGAGACCCTGGAGCTACACGGTGGTAGCACTAACTTCTGTCAGTTATGTAATTGAATAAAATTTTAGAGCTGAATTTACAAATTCCTCTGACAAAAATTGATGTTTCACATACAGTACAAGGTTATTCGTTAACCGCCTTTGTATTGTAACGCCTTTGTATTGTAAAGTGACATTCCAGTTTTGCATTCCTTTATATGGTAATTGCACATGCATTGTCGATGTGGTACTGTAGACAGAGGTTAGACTGAAAAACTGTTTCCCCTCTCTGTTCTCTGCTTGTGTCTCACTCAGTGTGTCTATGTATGTCTTTGCAGTAACACTAGGCATGTGCACCGCTTTAGCTCTGGCATTAATATTCAGTTTTACACCAGAAATTACCCTTTTTTTTAACGACTGCTTTTTATCTTCCCATCTCTCAGCACCACACACACCGTCACACGGTTTGAGCTGATTTCGATGAAGGGCTTATTATTTGATTAGCAACTCCGTTTTGCGGTGGTGTTTAGATTGAGTGGCTAATTTAATTGAAGGCAAAGACTGTGACAGCTTATCTTTTGCGCGCCACCCGACTGATCAACATCTGGATCTGAGTGGATTTTTCCCAAACATTCGGGACAGCCCTTGGTTAAGGAATGTGTGTGTGTGTGTGTGTGCGTGCATGTGTGTGTGTGTGAGTTTTATACTACCGGCAATCAAAAAGCTCCACTGGATGTGTGGAGGCTTCTTTACCTTCTCAGAGCCGTAAAGTGGAGGCACTTCTGATTTTCTTTTTTCTTTTTAAAAGCTCTTGGTGAAATAGGTGACTTTTTTAAATGCTTATGTAATAAAAGTGCAGTTTTATTGGGCAGATCTATGAGAAGCTAAGTGGCGCATGGATTGCAGTAGGTCAGGGGCCAAGTTCTAATGAAGCATATGGATGTGTTTTGCTATGTGGTTTGGCAAAGACTTTACCCAGTGGTGTTTCTTTCTCTACCTACTCTGGTGTTCCTACAAGAATTGAAAACAATTCTTATGTATCCTACGGAAAAACTGACATTTGGCAACATCTGAAGTAACTATTAACTTCCCACTGATCAACTAATGTCATTTCAAGTCAACAAAACCATCTCCTAATTCCTCCTGAACCTTTGCATGCTTGCAGATTTTCAGAAAACCCTGGATTTTAAGGTGAGGAATTTGAAACTCAGACACCAATGGTAAAAGGCAGAACTTACCATATATTTGCATTAGGATACAGTGGCTGGGAACTGGATTTGGAAGCTGATATTACACGAATATTTTTACCTTAGTGCTCCTTTCTGTTCAAAATGATCTCAGAGTGGGATGTTGGTCTGAATCCAGCCAGTTTCCCACGCTTCTCACACACTACACCAATACAATCGAATTGCCAATAGCTGTTACTCATTGACCATTGTTTATTTACTATAATAGGTAATGGTTTGTGGATAGTTGGTGTCAGCAAAACTGGTTACCACAAAATGTTTAGGATTTTATGCTGTGATTGCATCTGGAGAAGTGTAATTTTGTGCATTGTGCACTGTTTAGATGGCGGGACAAACTGTCTGCTTGTTTAAACAGTTTTGTTGTAGCTTTTCTTCACGGTATTGTGCCGTTCCCCAAGGGATTTTGGGGGAAGTTCAGGGTTCATAGGGGTCAGTTAGGAACAATTGGTATACTGTATATGAATCAAGTTTTTATGTTTAACTTGGAACTTTGACTAGTTAAATATTTTAAATGATTTGATTTCTTAGAATTTAGCATAATTTCGTTGGGGGCTCTTATTTTCTGTATGTAAAATTGGGGAGTTCAGAGTTGAACAGTAAAATTTTGGACAGTTATAAGTTTTTCTGTTTCAGGTTTTTTCTGGGTTTCCAAGGGTACTTAGCTATTGCTTAAAACTTTGCCTGGATAAGTGTTCTTAGTGTCTACTTGAAAGGTTAAATGGTTATGGTTGGATGGTTACAGGTATTATCTTCAACTTGAAACATTGGATAATTTAGGGTTTTAATTTAGACTTAGAACTTTAAGGATTTAAGGATTCTTAGAGTCTACTGGCAGCATTGGTTAGCTAAGTGTTCTAAGTTTTGACCTTTAACATTGTTTATTTAAATGTTCATAGCTTCAAACCTTGGTTAGTTGAAGTGTCTTACCTTTTGCTTGCAACATTGCATAGATAAGGGTTCTTTAGTTCGAATTGAAGCTTCAAATAGATACAGGTTCTTGACTTCTTGAAATATTGTGTAAAGTTTCTACAAGAAACTTTGGATAGTTAACAATTCTTAATTTCTGCTTGGATCATTAAAAATCTTTTCTTAGGTTTACATACAAGTGAGGGTAGATAAGCATCCTTGTAATCTAGGACAGTAGGTTGAAGGTTAGGACAGTTGAGGGCCCTTCATTTCTATGTTAGATAGTTTTCAGCATTTAGCTTCTTAGCTTCTACTTGAAATGTTGCATAATTAAGGTTTGTATTGTATGTGTAGTTCTACTGTAAGTTCCAATTAGAAAACTTGGACATATAAGCTTAATGTTGTCAAATAGTTTAATAGTTGCACTATCTTTGATATCTAATATGCTTATCAAAGGTACCTAAAACTGATGTGAGGTTAAATGTATTTTATATTACCAATAAGTTGTTTGCAGTTATTGCTCATGAAACATGAATGGCTTATGTTAATGTAACATGTAGCCAAATACATACATACATACATACATACAATGATTATTATTATTATTATTATTGTTGTTGTTGTTGTTGTTGTTGATTATTATTCATTTTTGTTAAATAAACATGTCGTGGTGTATCTGTCTACATATATACATATACACAGTATATACATACACACATACTGTATGTAGATACCCAGTTTTAAAAGAAAGGAAGAAGACTCATATGAGACAGGAGCAATCATATTTGGTTTTATTCTATTAGATAACTAATTTGCTTCATTTGTCATTTACATAAGTGTACCATCATAACAACTATATGAAAATTGTCACATTTATTGATCCACAATGCACTGAAGAATATGGGCTAAGTACAATTAACATTCATCCCCATTATGGGAGCAGGGACTGAAAGAGTGAATTCCCCCTTGAGAATCCCCCTTGACATCTTCGTCTAAACATATGGCCTCTTAAGAGTGTCTCTGTGTCTATCGAAAGCAGGGTTTTAATGACATGTTAAAAGTTTTGGCTTGTCAAACACAACCTCACATCTAGTATTGTCACTGATTAGATATGCAGTACCCACGGTCAACAATGTTTTTAGATTGTTGTTGTATTATCCTGTTAATGCAAAGAATGGTATAATAATACAGGAGATGGAGAATATATGATTCTAAAATATATTTTATTATTCTAATAACATATACAGCATGTGTAGCTTGTGAATGTTCAAGCCAACTTCTGTTTAACTTTAACCTGCATGTAGTTTTATTTTCAATCAAGGTGTTCAATAATAATGTCCTATAACCATCATGACCATCTTCTCTTGTCAAAAGGCCCAATAAAATGTAGAAAGCATACATACAACTTACATTTTTATTTTTTGTACAGATCAGACATAAAGGGAAAAAAATAGAGCAAAGCAAATGCAAAATGGAAATTTATGAATGTAGCTCAAAGACACCTGACGTAGTCCACAGGCACTTTGTGGTGCTGGATACTCTTTGAGTGTACTAATTCAATCAGTTTAAGTGCTACAAAAGTAAACCATCTTTATAAAATTCTGCTTTGAAAAGGTAATTCTATCAAGAAAGGAAACTGTTTTCCTATAAAAGAACAGGACTGGATAAAAATAGAACGGAACACGAGATAGGACAAAGTTAGCTAGCGCAACACATTTTGCATATGGATATCAATCACTAGGCTTGTGTATATTCTATACTCATCCTTGGGTGATAAATGGAAGTAAAAGCTGGTTATTGAGTGAAGACTGTACACTTAGATGCTGAATATAGAAGTGCTTCGTTGTGCCATTGGAGCAGTTCATAGAGGAAAATCCATGTTAGGATCTGTTCGCTGTACTTTGATACAAGGAACACTTTCTTATCCACTCAATCACTTGCATTCCTTTTTTTTTTATTGGTATGAAAATATCAGTACTCTGGAGACTAAACTGAAGAAACATCATGTCCTGCAAAACTGAGAGCTTCTCGTTTTATTCCTCTGTTCATGCAAATATGACAGCTGTCCTCTGTCATCTTCTGTTTCCAGAGAAAACGATCAAGAAAGAAAGAAGAAAAAAAAAAAAAACAATATAGCGACTTGTCTTTCTTTTTCACCTGGAAGTGCTTTCAACAAAACGGCAGTGCAGAGCTCCATGAGTGAGGCGATAGAGCCATAAAGCGCATTACACTCCAACACAGCGGCTAGCTGCAGAGGCCAATGATACGCTCCATAGAATGATTTAATGGAAAGCGCCCAGCTGAGTGAGGAGGACGGCTGTGAACTATAATGCGCAAGAACAGACTCTCTTTTGCTCTGCCAGACAGGAGGTGAATACTGAGTTCGGCTTATCATGCCAAGCTGAAGCTCGTATTAGCCAAGTGAAGCGATACAAAGGAGCAAAGCAATAAGGCAATGGTACACACCAGGTTCTGTCAAACT
Organism: Platyallabes tihoni; assembly: GCA_030068045.1. Lineage (NCBI taxonomy): Eukaryota > Metazoa > Chordata > Actinopteri > Siluriformes > Clariidae > Platyallabes > Platyallabes tihoni. Next base: position 8,917,599 of record JAQQZS010000008.1, on the reverse strand, counting down.
AACATCCAAACGTATGGGCATCTTTCAGCTGCTCCAAGCCCAATGCTACAGAAAGAAGTCAATGTACAGTCATTCAGTATGCAGAACTTTTAATGTCAGCTATTTACATTAGACAAGCCTGAGTAAAATAGAAGGGAAAAAAAAATGTGTTAATACTGTGCTCGTTAAACAAAGTTCGATCAATACTATAGTGGTTATTTATTGCAGTTTGAATTCCGCCGCCATTCCTCAGTTTGTGCCCAGTGACCTGAGAGTGATGCACTAGATTACAAGCTCCCATTCTGGATTGTGGAGTAAACTAGAAAGCCATGCAGCAGACACGGTAAAACTATATATGTGTATGTGTGTGTGTGTGTACGCGATATGCCGAGTTATATGCCGCTACCGCTCATTAGGTTAATGAAGGAAGGATGTAATCCATGAGGAAACAAGCAGATGAAATTGGTTGGCTTTGGTTGTTCTTTTGTGGTGTGTGGATGGCATGGTAGTGCTTGTCACACGTTCACACTGTTCGTTCTCGAGAATTTCTTTCCCAAGCTTCTTCATGCACCATCAGGTTACCGTGAAGTAATTTAACAATATGTTTGACATTTTTATGTTCTTTGGGGCTGCAATTCATAAACACAAATTCCACTTTTGCGCTGTTTTCAATTTTTATATATATATATATATTATTATTATTTTATTTTATTTTATTTTTTTGGTAGTGTTTTAGCTGGCCGTTTTCACTCATAATCAATCCACTAATTAGATATTTAGATATCCGGACAAATACAGAGGAAGAATCCTACATTAAACTTAATATTTCTCCAGAAAAACCTTCTGTCCACATAGAACAGTAAAGGGGACCCCGTAAGGAACAAGACGTAGAACTGTGCTGGTTCGACGCATTTTTTAACAGCGTTATCACTCGCACACTGATAAAGCACTTACAGCCAGTCATAAACACTCATAGTCAAATGATGCTGAGCTGGCTATGGGACACAACCACATTAAAGCATCTAATGGACCTCAGTTTACCACATGTGGCCCACTCACCAACCACGGCATGAATCATTTACCCATGGTTCTCAAAGCCGGGTTAGTCAGCCTTGGGGTGAAACTGAGAGAGGTAAATGATGAACAGAAGTCTAAAGATGAATCACCGAATATTGAGTCTGGGAATTACACTGGTGATGTGTACAGTATGTGTAAGGAAGGAGAAGGTGCTGTATTATGCCGACTCCCTCTGCTGTTCCACAACTGCATCCAGCTGACCCGGTATAGTTTGCTCTCAGTGAAAAGAGAAACATACAACTCAGCACTGTAACATAACTCTGAGTGGAAGTGAGGTAATAGCGGAGGGAATACGATGCACTTACAATATAAGTGGTGGAAACAGGAATTGTATGGGTATAAAGAGAGAGAGAGAGAGAGAGAGAGGGACAGAGAAAATACTAAGTATAGATGTGAGTCATTACAAACATAAAGGTCAGTAAATGTCACCTTTTCAAGATGTCGCCTACACTTGCTGCTACAGAATTAGCTTCGCTTCACAAACCACCATTAGGGATGAAAACAGCACCAGTAACAGGCTTGGACTTAAAGGGCAACCTTTCAAGTCTCTGTACTGTACACTACTTTGAAAGAAGGAATCTGCTTTTTAATCCTATTTCCTATGCAGGGGTAACAATAAAGAATAATACAAACAACATGGGCAAAGTAAGTTAGTGCGATTGAGGCATTCTTGTGGAGTCCATACTGTATATGGCCTTCAGGTGTCATAGGTCCAGATCTACATCTCTTAGTCTTCTGAAAGTTTGGTGGGATCAGATCATCAGTCTGAAAAACAGGACTGTTTTCCTTTCTGTAAAAGTGTCTTTTAAAGATGAAGTGGCATTGCTTGGATTGGGAACTCCAGTTCTTTTGAGTTGACTACTTTATGAATTAGTTTGTTAGGGAGGACAATGCATGGTCTACATACATGGAGTATACATCATTTATAATACATTAAGGAACGCTATAAGGCCATTTAGATTTGGTTGGTGGAATTAAAAGGGCTGCATTGTTAGATACCAGTAACAGCTGCTGGTATGATTTGAACTGGATTTCAACCTGTGATGTCTTGACCTTAAAGCATGTCGAATATATGATGCCATTTTTGTAGAACTGAAGCTTGTGGTCCAAAACATCTGACTGCTGAAGTTATCCAAGCCCACAGGACCCAGTGCATCAGGAAAATGTCCATACTGGGTTTTATAGGAGCTGACGGCCACAGTTAGTTAATGGCCACCAGAACAACATGCCACTTTTCTCCTCACACTTCCCACCACTTCGCTCTCAATGGAACTTCTTCTCCTTCATCTGCCTGATGGTGTCACTTCCTTCAGGTGCTCCATTCATGCCTGTGATGGCGGAGAGTCCGACTGAGCCCCTCCATCCACCCTCACCACTGAAAAGAGAATGGAGGAAAAAAAGAGTTTTGGGTTGTTTTTTTTTTTTTGGACAAAGATAAAAGGTTCTGCAATCTTACTATACTTTGTTGTATTATACAAGCATCAATCTTGTACCATTATCATAATGCACACATTATGGTTTTTGAAGTCTAGCTTTCACAACATAGCACATTAGCTTCTACATCAAACATACATAATGTTTCTGCAAATTAAGTGAAAATAAAATAGCATTTTTTTTTCATAATGTGACATAGTTTCAAAAACACACCCAGAGTTTCACTTTTTGGTTTTCCAACACTTCATCCCAAACATACAGTAAGGCTAAAATGGTATTATGAAAAAAGGCTGAAATAGTACTAGATAAAGGGTGATTTACAATTGGTTGTATAATTATTGTTGTCTAGCACTATGAAGAACTTCTCTGAACTTACTGAAACCTTCTGTTGTGGATTACAGCCTAGATACAGTATTTTAAATTACTGACAAAGAGACAGACCAAAGGGTGCTTTAGGTTTTTATTTATTATTATTTATCCATTTTCTCCTAGAAGAATAGTCTAGAGCAGAAGTTTCGAACCCTGGTCCTGGACGACCACCTACTCTGCACATTTTAGTGTTTTTCTTGCTCTATCACACACACACTTCAAGTTAGCAAATGCTGTTTAATAGTGATTTAGTTAAATCAAGTGCGCTGGATGCTTGGAAAGCACTAAAATGTGCAGGGCAGGTAGTCCTTGAGGACCAAAACTTGGGAAAAACTACATGCAAAGGCAGAGATGCCAAATCTTTTCTAATTTCTAATAACTGCAGAAAAACCCAACCCTGGTAAAGGTAGACATTTTTCTTCTCAAAAACCATAACCTGGTAGTCTTAGTGAATTCAAAATCCCCCTTTCCTTCTCCTAATCTTTACAACATGGCTTATACTGGAAATTCTTCTGTACATCATGGATACATTGTCTGCACTTACATTTTCTCTTATTCAAATTTATATCATGTAGTCTACATTTTCACAAACTGATTAGATTTGTTTTTTTCTAAGCTGCTCAAACTCACAGGCATGCTTTTTTATCCTGTTAATGCAGGCATGCTTTTTTACCCACCCATAACGTAAGTGCAATTTGGCACAAAAACCCCAATCCTGGCAATGCTGTGTGAAGGATTACACTTACAGATTCATTTATTTTTTTCACACTCACAAAGCCATGGCAATGTCAGAAGATGTTTAGAGCTGGGCATTGCATTTAGATTTCTTTGATCAATATTGAGAAATACTGATGAGATAATCTAACATGTAACAATGTGCCTTTTGATTTCAGTTTGTGTTTAATGGGACTGCTGGAGAAGAATATCTCATGATTTTTGGCTTAACAGTCTATTCAGCAATCGCCTAATGGGGGCTCTCTCGAGCTGGATGCTCAGCCTTGCCCTCCCCCCATGCTCTTTTAACTGCAATCATTACTACATTCAGTACGACACACAAATGCCCCATTTTCCCACTAAACCCTTCAATCTGCTGTCAAGTGTGGGGAGCCATGGAAACGATTCCAGAATGCAGAGAGCGCTCTTTGAATTCTTTGCTTCCATTTTTGTGTCTGAATCGCGGTCGCGCCATGCCGATGCAATGGTGCAATGGTCAGCCTTACAACGACTGTTTACTTATCCCTTTTTTTGGCCTGTCAGTGTGTGACATCATAAGTATCTCTCCACTGCATCGTTCCCCTAATGTGAGAAACGAGCAGTAATTCGCAGTTTCCCCCGTGCAGCTCAGACTGTACATTAGCATATCTGTCCAAATGTTGCACATCTTGTTTTGAGGGTTCAAATGACTGATGCATTACAGCAGGGAAAGTTAAAATGTCTGGTTCATCAAGACTTGTTGGTATTTTTATTAAGGCATTTTCACTCTTAGGGCTCTATTTTAGTCCAGAGCACTAGCCTGAGAGCCCAGGTCACGCAGATTATGAATACTGGCTATCACTTTTACAGGTGCTTATAAGTAAAGCAGGTTGAGAAGCCTGTTGATCTTCTTTCCTGTACTGATCCAGCAGCAAGCAAGGAAAAAATAACACAACTAGCACAACACATAGTCATTTAAACACTCCATAGAGTGAAAATATCACCAGAGCTCATATCCAACATGTTAACCAATGTTAAGAATTTTTGCTTTTTGTTTGTTACCAGAGACATGACCCTGATCAAGTAATAAATGAGGATAAATGTGTAGGTTCAAGTCCCGTGCCACTTTTTTTTTCTGGAGAAGTCCAAATGCATACCTCTACTCTCAACCTGAAAGGTTCCTTATTCTTTTCTGTATTTGCATCTATTAACAAATGTATTCATTCAAAATAATTAGTCATTAGTCACAACCTATCCAATTTACAAACCATCTACCATTTGAGTTACTCAGAAATGTATTATTATTATTATTATTATTATTGCTTTTACAGTATAAAGACAGATTGCTGTTGTACAGTAGGACCAACCATCAATGATATTCAGTTACATCTTATACATCAGAACAGTTTATACAAGCCATGTCTAGGAACTGAAGCAGTTCATGTGTCTCCTTAAGATGGGGTCCAACACTTCTCCATTTGATTTGATTGAGGAGAAAGCAGAACATCCACATTGTTTTACAGCTACAGTAGCAGAGCATTTGTCTAATGCCTGTGTATAAAACTTAGTGTTGTGCTGTACACCTTTTAATGGGCGAAGGCTGTTTAAGCATTAATGATCATTGAGAAAGAACAAGAAAGCTGTAAATGATGGAAAAGCTGTAATAGCCGAATTAGAGGTGCCAATGGAAAGAACAGTGAGCAGTTGAGATGCTGCAACGGTCAATTCGAAAAGAAACACAAAAAAAAGAATGGAGACAGAATTAAAGTGAGACATATAAATGACTAAAAGCAGGGAAGGAGAGCACTAGATGGAATGGTTCAAATTTAAACAACCCATTCCTCTCTCTGACACCCGTTAATCCATCCCTCAATTCCCTGTGGGCCAGATAGAGCTGCAGAGGATGGAGGGAGAGAGAGAGGAAGGAAGAGTAATTACTGTTGATCTTGTTGAACAAGACTGAAGTGGGATGGTAAAGTTTACCTGAGGGAAATCCCCCCCAGTCAGAGTCTCCATCAGACAGTGTGGAGTCTTTCTGCGTCTTGATTCTGTCATTGTTGTGGATTTTCCTTTGTGTACGTGGACAGCCAGAGGGTTTAGCAAACTTTTAAATTAAACTGATATTGACTTTGAATCCAGTCCCCAGTGTTGCCTATGATCACTGTCGTCATTATCTGTGCAGCACCAAAGATCAGTGGTTCTAATCTCCAACCCTTGACTTGATATTGCAGCCCAAAATTCCTTCGTTCAGTTGCTATATTTGTTTTAAAATGGAAAGGAATGTTCTAGTCCCTTTGAACCATTTTTGTGTCAGAAGTCATTACATTCCTTACTACAAGACACTGCCATGATGATAGCACAATTTTCCACCTACAGCAATAAGCACTGTAGTAACTGCAAGGAAATTATTTACTTCGACAAACTCTTTTTTTTATTGTTTTTAATTGTGTGAATGCTATTCTGTTTTTGCTCTTTATTTTTCATTTCTTTGCTTGTTGCAAAAAAGTTGGAATATATACACAGTCAGATTTAAGTAGAAATACTACATATATGTAGTATAGCTTACATACAAATATCATCTTTCTGTCTAGTTCGTTAAATTTAATTAACATAAGATAAGGCCTAAGTTTCAACCAAAACACAAAAGCTGACGGTTAAGACATCGGAATACTGTTTGGAAGGTCGTAGGTTCAAATCCCAGCACCACCAAGCTGTCACTAATAACACCCATGAGCAAGGACTTCAACCTTCAACTGCTCAGATGTATAAACAGATCAAAAGAAAGACACTCTGGATAAGGCTGTCTACCAAATGTAGGCAAGCTTTAATTACAAGCTTGAATTATGTAGATTAAGTGTGATTAATGATAGTATTAAAATAAAAAAATATATGTTTTAAAAAACAAATATAAAATCAAACCATGTTGAATACAAAATTGTGTTCACGACACAACTGAACTGAATTGAAGTAACTTCAATAAGAATTTGTTGCCCAAACACCTACTAGCACCCTGGCTTAGAGGATGCGTTTCTCGCATGCTGATTGACTGACTTATTAAGTCCCTTATTAGAATGTGGATCAACAGGTGACTAAAAGCAATTTTGCTTCCCTTAACTAGCAAGCAGTGAGCAGTGCCAGGGGCTTTTTGTGATTATACCTATGTCTTCTGATTGGGGGACCCATAATGGTACAATAGTTGTTCCAAATATATGAAACACCAAATTTTCCTTTCATTTTTATCATAATACAAATGCATTAGAGTTATACTAGATGGATTTAGTTGCCATTGAAACTCAAAATCAGATTGATGTGATTATTGTAATATGTTGTGCGAATTGGATGGAACAACATTAATATACACTACCATTCAAAAGTTTTAGAACACTTGCAAATTTCTTTGTTTTGTTTTATTTTCTACATTCTACAACAATACTGGGGATTTCAAAACTATAAAATAACACATATGGGATTAGGTAATTA
>JAQQZS010000008.1:8881643-8899825 GCA_030068045.1 Platyallabes tihoni | reverse complement strand
ACATTTTATATTATATTATATTTTATATTATATTATATATATATATATATATATATATATATATATAAACATTTTATTAAATCTTTATATATATATATATATACTGATGAATAAAATGTTTAGATTCTGAAAATATTAAGTGTTTTTTTAGCATTATGGAAGTGACCTTAAATGGATAAACTATTATGCAAAAGTAAATTTTACTTTTCAACTGCAGAAAGCATTACACTTGTACCATGAAAGAGACATGAAATAAATACACAGTGTAGATTTGAAAACTGAAAAGTTGAAAATGTGTCAGGTTTGGAATAAATGAGTTCACATATCTGAGTCAATCCTCTACAAACTGCATAAAGACCATGAAACATTTTAAAAAGTAATAAACTCATTATGAATTATTAAATCTGCAGTTATTGCTGATATTTTTCCTCTCTCTTTTTTTCCTCTCATTTGTTGTGCCTTTTTGTACTTTTTGACACAGCATTGGACTTTACTGTTTAATATACAAGTAAGTTTAGTCACTATACGCATATGTAGTATTTTAGTTGCATACAGTAAGTATAGCTTGGTAAAAACCCTATTAGTTTTTGGTGTAATATTTTATTTCATTTTTAAAATGACTTCTACATATGTCACAAGAAATGAGTTTCTTCTTATATTGTGATATTCGTTTTTTGTTCGTTTGTAGTTTTTGTAAATCCACTACATTAAAATAGAGCAGAATTACATAATATGTAATATAACAAAATATATGCTTTGTCCTTGGGCCACACATAGCATTTAAATAAAAGCTATACTGTACAAATATATCAAGGTTATAATTCTTTTCATCCCTCACCTCTTGAAGACGATGTACGCGAGCAGGCCGATGAGCACGGCTGCCAGCGTGGAGCAGTAGATAGGGATAAGGTTCTCGTTGATTCCACCACCAATGAAGCGAGGTGAGCTTGGCTTGGTCGTGGTGCTCTCCTCATCGGGGCCGGGGCTTCTCACACCGTCCGTGAACAGATCAGGAGGAGGGCTGGAAAAGGAAATGGTAGGTGCCAGCGGATCTGTGGCAGGAGAAGAGAAAAGAAATAGTCCGACTTAAATACAGACTCAGATACAGATCAGTGTCCAGCTGCAGGTTAGAACTTTAAGTGTGTGTGTAAGTTGTCTAGAATTCATGATTGCACCGTTTGTACATGTTAAAGCCCTTCTTTTCACCACCATATCCTGACTTTCTTATCTTTATTGATTTGATGCATAATTAATACATAGGCAGGCATCACACATCCTGTACTCTCTTATATCTTATCCTGTCTTATACATACAGTATACACTCGCCGGTGCTGTTTCCCATACAAACGTACATTCTGGAACATTTTCTTGCTTCTTCTCAAAAGACCACTGCCTTTAGTGAGATTCTAGAACATGGTGTAATCACCTACTGTACAGGCAGAGATGATTTTACACAGCACAGCGATTCAGACAGTTTCACGGTGTACAGTACATTAAATTAGAGATGAGAAAAGTCTTCCACAGGCAGAAGCTGAAATCTATTTTAGGTCTCTCTCTCTCTCTCTCTCTGTCGCTCTCTCACTCACACACACACGTCTCCTTATCGCAAGAAAACCGCTTGACATGCCAGCCATCTTAAGTCAAAGTGTATCGACCACACGCCACCAAGAGCCACTGTTTTGTCAGCAGCACACTGTGTGTCTCCTTATCACTCTTTCTCACTCTGCTTCTTCCTGTTACCTGCCATCAGTCTCCCTTTTTCCCACCCTTTCTTGCACCATCTGTTTTTTGTTCCCCTCTTTTTCTTTAGCCCCTTCACTTATCTCATAAAATATTTAATTTCGTTTCATCTGGAACCTGCATACTGTCCAAACTCAGCTTGTAATACGAGGGTAAGAGTGATTTTTTTTTTCTTTAAGCAGAGCAGTGATAGAATTTAAACTCAACCCAATTACTGTGCTATATTACATTTTACTCCACTGTAATTGCATTTGAATAGCATTTCTAAGCAGTATAAATGTTCAGGGAGGTACCTTATTATAGAGCAAAGGACTTCAAAGGGTTCTTCAACTGTGCTGTTTTTATATGAACCCTTTTATAGTAGCTAAAAAAAAATAAACAGATTTTTAAATGGCCTTTTGAACAGCAGATTCTGATTATACAGATTAGTGTTTAGGTCGGATTTCATACTTCTACAGTTGTGTTCAACAGTTAGTACCCGCGGTTTTAATTGTGTGTTTTTGTGTAAAAACATAATAAAAATCATCTGATCATAGTGGGTCTTACTATTAGGCAGACATAACCCTATTTTTATTTTTTTTTTAATGAACCCAAAAGAAAAAAACAAGCGGGTAACACTAAGTACCTGCTTACTGCTACCACATGATTTAAGGAAGTAAATTGCAGCCAGGTGCTGCTAATCATCGCCACTTGATTTGCAGACCTCTAAAACCAGAAGTTTTGGCAGTTTGCTGATCTGGAGCATTCATGTGTGTGTTAATGCCAAGAGGGATAGAAATAAACAATGGACTGCAAATCAATTTCATATAGAGTTAAAGAAAAAAAACAAAATAATTTGGAATTTAATATTCCAAATATTAAGACTATTCACAAGGGGAAGGCATTCAAGGAGAGATGTCCCAACACAATCACTCCAGGGTCAGAACCGATAGGCCTCACTGAGCATGTTAAAAGTCCATAACAGCACAATTAGAAGACGACTGAACAAGGTTTACTCTGGAAGGGTTGTCTGGAAAAGGGTTGTTTGGAAGGGTTCCCAGAAGAAAGTCTCTTCTGGAACATGGAAGCATGACTGAGGTTCACAAAACTGTATGTGAACAAAGCACAAGACTTCCTATGGACGGATGAGATAAAAAATGGAGGTTTTGACCAACCAAACAGCATTACATCAGAAACATCTCATCCCCACTGTCAAGCATGGTGCTGAAAGGGTGATGATTGATGATTGTTTTGTAGCCACAGGACCTGGGCACGTTGTAGTCATTGCGTCAAACAGGAAATCCTCTGTATATCAGAGTATTCTGGAGGCAAATGTGAGCCAGCTAAAGATTAGATAAAATTGAGTCATGCAACAGAGCAATGATCCGAAGCGCATCAGTAAATCTACATCAGAATGGCTGATGAAAATAAAAGAATAAAGGTTCTGGAAAGTCCAGACCTCATCCCAAAAGAAAAGCTGTGGTGAGACTTTAATACAGCTGTGCGTAAGCAAATGCCCAAAAACCTCAATGAACTGAAGCAATGTTGTAAAGAACAATGGGCCAAAATTCCTTCACAATGATGCGAGAGTCTGATAAAGTCATACAGGAAACGATTGTTTACTAAGTTACTGTTGCAAAAGGTGGCTTTGCAAGCTATTGATTCATGGGGGTACTTAGTTTTTCCCATGTTGTTTTTTTCCTATTAGGCTTCATTTTTGTTTAATAAATAATTGAAAAAGTTATATGTTGTTCCGAATGAGACCTCCTACAATCAGATGATTTTTTAATTGTATTTCTACAAAAAAATTACATAGGATTAAGAGAGGGTGTACTAATTTTTGTCCGTAAGCTAAATTCAGCATATTTTTCTTTAACTAATTTTTCTCTTGACTCAAGTGTACTCGTATCCATGCTTGAGCTTATGTGTCATACTGTCCCTTTTCCCCTTTCCACTGCATTTGTCCTACCTTTTGTGCTTTAGGACTATGAAAAAGTTACAAGAACAGACAGTCTCTCCTTCCATGAAGACCGGCTGATATAAAGCTTGCAGCCGCACTGGTTGAAGAAGTAAGGGGCCATTGATGGAACATGAGAGCATACTGGACAACATGATTTGCTCCCTGATATGTTTAGTGCATTGATTCATGTTGCATAGTTACAGGGAGCCTGGAGCTTATTCCAGGAAGGTCGCGGCACATGGCTGGATGGGGTGTCAACGCACTGCAACCCATTGCAACAGAAAGGTGCACACACACACACTCACAAAATGGGCAATTTAGACACACCAATCAGCTGCATGTACTTGGACTGTGGGATGACACTGGAGTAACTGGAGGAAATCCACCAAGCACGGAGAGAAAATGCAAACTCCACACACACACACTTACGCACACACACACACACACACATACACACACAGGCTGCTAAGTTATTTTTCTAAATGTTTTGTGGTTTAAATTACTAGAAAATTAAGCCAAATAAGTAAATTAAGAAATAGGACAGTAATACAGGTGAATATAAATGACTACAGGAGTATAGGACTACAGTATACAAATACACAATACAGCCAATGGTTTGTGGAAAGTAAAGGGACATCGGAATACTATATCATACACAGAGGTGGAAAGAGTAATACAATTTTGTACTCAAGTAAAAGTACTGTTACTTCAGTGACATTGTACTGAAGTACAAGTAAAGTTACCCTTATAAAAATCTACTCAAGTAAAAGCAAAAAGTAGCTCATTAAAAATTTACTCAGAGTAAAAGTTACTGAGTTACGTTTTTAACAGCGGGGGTGAGATGGGGGATTCTAGTGTAGTTCAAAAAAGATACGCGGATATAAATCCCAAACTAGTTGTTTGTAATTGAATTTTTTTCCTTCTTTGTTGCATTATTTTTTAATTGTTTTTCATTTTGATTAATTTATTTTTCACTCAGTAGCGAATATGAATTCAAATGTAGTGAAGTACAATACTTCAAACAAAACATACTTAAGTAAAAGTAAAATTACAGATTTTAACAACTACTTTACAAAATAGAAGTACACAAAAAAGCTACTCAATTACAGTAACGCGAGTAAATGTAATTCGTTACTTTCCACCTCTGATCATACATTGACATCCTACACATTAGTGTACATTAAACTATGTGGCAACTGGTCATACAGTCATGTGTACAGAGATTTTTTACAATACACCAGAGACCAATGTGAGCTAGTTTACTAGAAGTTTACAAGCCAGCTACTGTACGACTATACAGTATATGTGGGATTGACATGCATGCTTTTATAATTTACACATTCATATATTTTGCAGGAGAGATATTTCTGAATTTCCTTTAAAAAGCATTACAAAAAGCCATTATAAAGTTCCACAATCATTTTTTACTTGTCCATTATTAAACGTTCACGGGTAATTTAAAGTTGGGTATAGGCGAAAATGAAACAGCTCCTCTGTTTTTCAAAGGCCAGACCAGAGCAGTTCTGCTGAAAAGCTGTCAAATTCTTTTCTTTTTTTTTTCGTTCTTCCTTTTCCTTTCATCCTCAGCTTAACATTTTCAGGGTTCATTGGCAACTTTTCAAGCACTTGTTAACCGTGCATCCCTTTTAATGAGCAGGCTTTATATTCAGATCTTTATAGCTGCCCTTACCAGGAGGGATCTGTGGCCACAACCCTTATAATGCTCTCTTTATCTGCCAGAAAGGATGTGGCCTGTATCTCTGCACGTCTCTCTCTCTCTCTCTCTCTCTTTCTCTCTCTCACACACACACAGACACACAGACTCAGTGCCCCTCTTACTCTCTCACCCTGTGTAAGCGTGTATGTGTGTGTGTGTGTGTGTGTGTGTGTGTGTGTATGTGTGTGTGTGAATATGATAAGAGTGTAATGAAGGGAATAGAGTGAGAGGAGGGAGGGAGAGGGAGCGGGTGAAGGAGTAAATGAACAGAGGCGCTGCTGTTAAGTGTTCTGATTAGCTGCAGTAATTACGCTGCAGCAGGCATTTTACACACACACACACACAAACTTATGTAGACGTTCTCACAAAGTCTCAGTCATTCATGCATGAACTTTTAGCCCCGCTGTCTGCTTAGGCTGGAAGATAGAGAAGTGAGGAGAGAAAAGGCGAAACGCTCGATGGATGGAAAGAATGAAGAATGAAGCAGACGCTGGGAACAACAGGAGCAGGAGGAATATGGAGTGTCCGAAAAAATGGAGTGGACAAATATAGAACGAAAAAAAAAATGCAACACTACATTGCAGTACAGTGATGGATGAAAATTTCACACAAACACATGCTAATAATAGCTTTTCTTTTCTGTGTCTCTTCTAAAATCTCTACTGAAAGTTTAGACTGTAAGGTGTGTGTGCGTATGCGTGCACGTGTGTATGCGGCAGTAATGGCTGCTGATAGAGGTCACAGATTGAAACCTGATGCTAAGAGAGAAACTCCAGCAGCTCTATCGACCCTGCAGAGTGAACAACTCAGCACATCTCTCTCTCTCTCTCTCTCTCTCTATTTCTCTTCATCTATCTATCTTTTAAGTCTCTCTTCTGATTTCGTCTCATTCACCTGCTCTGAAATTTATTTTTTTTGCTTTCATTTTACCCCCTTTCCTCCAAAATGATAAATCTAATGCTAAATTTAGATCATTTAGTTGCATGTCTAAGGCATCATTGTGGCTTAGTGGTTAGCACTGTCGCCTTGTACTTCCAGGATTCGGGGGTTCGATTCCCGCCTCGGGGCTGTGTGCGTGGAGTTGGTGGGATTCCTCCAACAATCCAAAGACTTAACTGGCGTTCCCAAATTGCCCCGTAATGTGTGAATGAGTGTTTATGGTGGGTGTGTGCCATGCAATGGATTGGCATTCTGTCCAGGGTATACCGTGCTGAGTTACATGTCTACAGTCATGCTTACTTGATTAACATAGTCGAATTGATCCTACTGGGAATTTCAGACTCCTACTGGAACTGTTAAATAAATGAAAGGGAATTTCAAGGTGATATAAATCAGAGCAAATACTAATTATACTACTACTTTTACATGTTGTGGTCAGCTGTAGGGGTTAAAAGGTTCAAATAATCAGAAGAAGTAGATCTTTGGATGTGTGAAAAGGTCAAGTGTAGGTTCTGGGAAGTGGAATTAAAGTTTTTCACTGAAATAAAAAAAAAAGAATGAAGGACGTGATGGATGAGAGACTGGAGTCTGGACAATGGGACTAAAGACAAAGAGTTAATGATCACATATACACACTCACACGCATTTATTCATTTTGAGATCCATTACATGTTCATGTGTGCATTTATCCAACGTGCTACTAATTCAAGGGCATGCAGATCAGAAACCCAGGCAGCACAAAAGACTGCCAGAAGAGAGATATTTTCAGAAGAAAAAGAAGAGAACCGAGTGAAGTAAAAAATGAAAGCAACTTTAAATGTCACTTCTGAGGTCATCACTTATGTTTCACTGTATGTGTCTATCATTCAGGGTGGGCTTCTGTGCTCTTCTAAAGCGTCGGGGACTCTCCACATGTGTGTGCGTGTGCGTGTGTGTGTGTGTACACACGAATTGTAGATTAGTCAGAGAGGACTATACTGTAGAAAGCACACAAACAGTGGTTTGAGTTGATCCGTGCTGGTCTTGTGATCTCTCCTGACTCATGGCACTGTCCTAATTGTTTTTTTCCTGATTCACTATTATTCTCTAAAGTAAGAGTATAAATTATAGGAGATTTGAATTCACATAGATTCTAAAGTTGTCTCTGATCAACTAAGTTGGTTAGTTATGGCATATTATGGCATAGATTAAAATAATAATAATAATAATAATAATAATAATAAAAATAAAATATTAAATGATTGTATTTCATTTTGTTCTACTATCATCATGAACAATGGCAGGCTGAAGTGATCTATGACTTCATAGTCAGGGTCATTGTTGTAAGGGCAACATACATGGCTGAGAAGCCTAACCTCCTGGAACCTTCAGGCGCACAAACACACACTTACTCACACACCCACTCATTCAGTGAAGATGATTACAGTTTCTTCACTTCTCTACAATTTCTCAACGTCTCCTCTTGCAATAATTGCCTCTTCTCTCTCAGAACAGAGACATAAGGCCTGTTGTGATCAAAGGCAACCTTTTGCAAATGAACAGCTGCCAATGATGTGTGTGTGTGTGTGTGTGTAGTAAATTGACTCGCACTTATAGAGCCTCCCTGATTTATGCCCTCCATCTGTACACAGATAACGCTTAACATCCCCACTACAAGCAGGTGGCCGAATGCTCGCGCGCACGCTAGCCACGTGGCACAGCTAGCAAATGCAAGTCGAATTCAAGCGCTTGCTGGAATGTACCGGCATAGTAGTACTAAATCCAGGAAGTCTTTTCATCCATCACTGAAGCTCACAGCCAACTCGCTATTGAAACCAAATGCTGCCTCTGCTGTCAAACGTGCTGAAATATCTCACTGCAGAATCACACCACCACTAGGTATGCATTCTTCAACATTGGAATGAATATACTGTACGCTGCGGGTTATATTTAGAAGATGATGAAAATCAGCAAGATTTTTCTACAATTGTTGGCCAGTTCCCAGGGATAGAACATCTTGCTCACTATCCCTCCGCACGCAGGGAAGATTCAAATCAGCAGCTGATTGGATCCCAGTCCAAGATCTATTTTTTAAAACATGAAGAAAGAGCTGCCTGTGTCTTCATGAAAACCAAAGCAAAATGTCACTCACTCATCATCTGGAACACTCTCAGGAGACTTAGGCACAAGGCGGGGTACACCCTAGACAGGGTGTCAATCCATCACAGGGTACACACACTCACTCACACACTATGGGAAGGTCAATTAGCCCAATCTGCATGTGTTTGGACTGTGGGAGGAAACCTGAGTACCCGGAGGTGCCGACAGAGCTCATGTTGGGAATCGAACCCAGGTCCTAGAGGTGCAAGCCAGTAAGCCACTGTGCTGCTAGCTCTATGTCCCTTTCTATAAGAATCTAAGGAAAAGGAAGCTCTATGTCCCTTTGCATAAAACCAAAGTAAAAAGACAGATCTATGTCTTTTAAAAAAAAAGAAAAAATGCAGCTCTATGTCCCTTCTCATACTGTAAAACCCAAAGCGAAGGGCATCTCTATGTCTCTTTCCGTAAAACTCAAAGGAGAAGGCAGCTCTGTGTCTTTTCATAAAACCAAAAGCAAAAGGCAGCTCTGTATCCCGTTATATACAAAGCTATTCTATTCTTTGTATACAACGGGATAAAGAGCTGCCTATTGCTTTTAAAACCCAGCACACATTTTATAAATTGCAAAACCAAGGTCAGTTCTATGTCTCTTAAGAAAAACTTAGCCCCCTTTTAAAATAAATAAATAAATAAATAAATAAACGCGTTTCATATGTTATAATGTAAAAACAGAAGCGCTAAATACCTCTGTAAAAAAAAAAAAACAGATTGCTATATGATATTATGAAACCCAAAGCAAAAAAAACGACAGCTCTTTGTTCATTGTTATGAAGCCTAACCCAAAAATGATCTCTTTATCCCTCATTATAGAGCCCAAAGCAAAAATTGCAGATCTTCTTTCCTAATTATGGAGGAAAGAACACCAAAAAATAAGGTTGCTTTTTGTCCTGTTCATACAGCCTTAGGAGACAAATCAGCAGCTTTCTGTCCCTTTCCATAAAAGCCAAAGCCAAGACACCAGCTTTTGTTACACTATATAGACCAAAACACAGTGGCATCTGTACTGACAGTGAGAGTCCTAGAATATAATTACATTTCTCCAGTTTTGCACCAAAGAAAAATAAGGAAAAAGGCATTACATCAGCAGATTACGAATGTCACACTCATACCACTCTTTGTTTATCTGATGGGTTCAGGGGTTATAAGGGGTTGCAATTGTTCAGTTTTATTCCTAAAAATAAAACAGCAGCTAGATCAGTGATGGGGGAAAAAAATGGCACCAAAATTGCTAACAAAATTAGTAGTATTAAATAACGTATTATTATTCCTGCACCTGCACTAGAATAAAGCCCCAGTTAGAATAAGCAGCAGCTCCGATTTAGTCTTCCTCAAGCTTAGAGCACAGTCAGCTGCACCGACAGCTGAAGCAGCAGCTGACACACACTGGATCGTCGTGAAGACCTTCCATTGACATAATTATTAATGCGGCAGTTTTCTTCGGCAAAATGTCGCCACAAATCAAAACTGACGATTCGAACATCCATGTAGGGTATTGTTCGTCATCTGGACCTCAACAAGATTATAACGCCAATACCCCCTCCCCCCCCCACATACACCCAAATTATAATATTGTTTTATTAACTGTATACACGTTCATGCATCGCTGTCTTTTACCTTAACAGCCACATAAGCACCAAAAAAATGTCCATGTGAACAGTGGGAATTAAATACAGACACAGTTTTTCCGGCTGGATAGGATAGTGTAATGTTATTGAATTATTCCGTTGCTATTTAGGAGGTACACCGTATCAGCCCCAGGCAGGTCAGTGTGTGCATGAATGTGCAGGAGAATGAGCATAAAACTCAATCGCTGTTCAATTGCATTGTTTTATAAAAGAGTAGTGACAGCACTTGGACTTGACCTCCTTATACTATTTCGCATAAATGACTGCATTAACTGCATATCTGAACTTTGACCCTCCACCTGTCATGCTGGAACACACACGAAGAAGTGATCTGATATAACCCCTGAACCCATCAAATAAACAAAGAGTGTCAGGAAAATTTATAGTGGTGGGTTGTTGGTTGTTGTTTGTTTGTTTTTTTGACTGAGAGGAGGATGAGGTGATGTGCAGCAGGAAAACCTAATTGGAGTGTCCAAAGAATGCATTAGCTTAATTACATTTAGAATTAATTATGCTATTTCAATGTGCATCAGTAAACATATTGGTACTGGAACAAACCTGGGACACAGAGTGTTCTCCCATGGTTGTTGCAATCATATCTTATTAATGTATTTGTTAGTTAGTTTATTCTGTAACATTTATAAAAACGTAGATTTGGAATCACACACGAGTTGTAAGAGTAGTGTTGAATTCATTACAAGAATTCATTTCTATGCATAATTGCTTTATTTATAGTCATGCCTTCCTTCGCCCTGATATTTCAATAATCAAATGTCACAATAAGGTAGCAAGCTCAGCTGATGAGATTAATGAATTGATGGATGAAAACAGTACCTGATTAAAGGACTAAGTCTATGAGGGAGCAGTCAAATGAAAAGCTTATCAGTGAGACATGACTTAGAATGTAATTTTTTTTTCCTTGAGAAATCCAAACACTTATTAGGTGCTGGAACAATTGCATCGCACAAAATGGAGATTATGTACACTTATATGTATTTGCAATAAACTAATCTATTTCGTGTTCATTATTTATTATATATTATATATATAATATAATTTTATATTGAAGGGTTGTGTCTACTGTAGTTATTGCAATGACTAAAAGATATTGTATTGGTGTCGATAATTTTCTATTACAGCAGCTCTGACACTAGTGCTGGATGCAAGACGAATAATCTCAGGTTTATATTAGGACACTCCTTTTAATTAATTATTGTTTCTATAATAACAGCTAATTTATAGGGATGTATACACTAATCGACCATAATATTAATACCTCATAACATTAACAATGATGATCTATTACTGTATATACCAATAAACAGGTGACAGGATCATGGGTACCCAAGGCTTATCTATGGCTTATTTCTTGTCGGATCCCACAGCAAAGATAAATGCAGCCAAAAAAAGTCAATCCCGGACACAATAGAAAGGCACCAGAACACACAGAACCCAGCAGGCAAGAACCCAAGGCCAACAACCTGCCCTCTGAGCTCTCCAGATCCCAATCTAATCAAGCATTCATGGGATGCACCAAGTCCAATCCAGCGAGGCTCCACTCTGCTACCCACATCACTCATCCACTGCCAGCGTCCTGGTGCACAGCAGGACACCAGAGGTCTTGCGGAGTCCTGCACCAGACGGCCTAGAGCTACTGTACCCAGGTGAAACAAGGAACCTAGGTGGAATCTACACAATACTGGGCATGATCTTTTGTGTTGTAATGTCCTGGCTGATTGGTGTATATAAACTAAGATTACTAATAAATGGATTAAAAATATGTAAAGAAGGGAATAATTGTTGATAATTGTTGAGTGAAGCATAAAGGCTATTTTAAATCTCAAATTATGGAAGGATTGTCTGGTGTCTAATGCACTTCGTAAAGAGGTAACACATTTCCTTTTCTGTTCTTTTACTTCTTGCATTTAGTTACAAACCCTTATAGTTAGAGTAAAAATCCCTTATAGTTAAAATAATCACAATCTGCTTTTTGGTAGACTAAAATTGAGAGTATGAAAATATAACATGATATCCGTCCAAATAAAAACATTGCTTTATATTTTGTAGTAAAATCGCTTCAATCTCTAAACCAAATCTTGCTAGGCTTGCCGGACCACTTTGGTGTACATCTTTGTATTTTCTCAGCACTAACATCTGACTCATCAGGTAATTACAGTACCTATCCATTCTGCACCACTCAATGTGTGTGGTCTCCAAAACTGGAGCAAAAAAACCTCAACTTTAAAGCAGACATGGTTACATGAGATGTCCTTTGATATCAGATTTAACGCTTTAACAGATTTGTGGTCAAGTCTCCGTTATTTAAGAGCCGATAAACAAAATCGATTTCAATTTAAAACTCTAATAAATTTAAAAATGACTCGTATTCATAAGTTGCTCATAAGTTCCTGGTTAAACAATTATACTTTTTAACTACATTGTATTCAGTCATAGAAGGAAAATTTGCCACAATCACACTTGCTGGTGATGAGTTTCTTCCTTCTGTTCCTCCTTCAGGGAGTTTTTCTTTGCTGCTTTCACCTTTTATCAATAAAAATATAATACCCAGAATGTATATGTTTCTGTAAAACTGCTTGTGACAATGTCTATTTGCGCTATACAAATGAAACTACATGAAAATGAAATATTTGTATGGATTTCCATGATGCTTTGGAAACTGAAAGACTCTATATTAAATGACACTAAGCTTATCTTCGAGTCTGATTGTTCTAGTCCAAACAAAGCACACGGAGTAAACACATCAGGGTCGGATTTAAACACACTGCATTGTGAAAGTGCCCTTATAGCCTGGAAAATACAGTACACGTCTCTCACCATAACACAGCGCATCTGCTGTGGGCGAGCATTCCCTCAGTGTTTCTAATTCTTCTGAGCCGTCGTTGCAGATGGTGCAGGGCATGCAGGGATCCAGCGAACTCTCCTGGTCTGAGTAGTTATCATCCTCACATGGCTCGCACATCGTGTCATGGTTAGGCTCACAGCGCATGTAGACCCCTTGACCACGTGGACAGACTGTGCACGGCTCGCAGCCGCCTGTCAGGTCACTCATGTAGTAGCCGTAATCACACACGCACACTGCGTTATTTGAGTCGGTGCATGGGGTTTCCATGCGCATGAGCCCAGTGCACTCTGTACAGGGGTGACAGATGTCCAAGTGACTGTACTGGTCCGAGTAGGTCTCACCTGCAGGGGGGCAAAAACACAGTTATAGAGATTTTGATGTATGCATTCATAAAATAATAGTAATAACAGACTGTAGAGTTCATCATGTATCCCAGTCTCCCAGGGTGTTCCCTGCAGGTTCACTCATACCTCCCAATCTCCCCTACATGTGATTAAGCTTTTAATATCTGTGTGCATACAGTAGTGCATATTGACTGCGGATCCACTGCTACTTTCACCAGGATAAAGCAGGTACTGAAGATATAACCAAATAACCAAAAGAATCAAGAGTAATGATGAAAACCATTTCACAGTGGAAATACTAGTGCTTCTAGAAGCTAAAGCATTCTTAAAGACTGATGTAGAGGATGTAGAAAATGCAGGACACTGCACTTCTAGAGCTTAAAGTTTAAATTACATGGAAATACAATATACAGTACACCGATCAGCCATAATCTTAAAACGATTAACTTTCAACCACCTAGGTTTTGGGTTCCCCTTGGGACATGTCTCCGCAGGGCCTCTGGGTTTTTTTTTTGGTGGCTAGCACAAGGAAGTTGACAGTGGATCCTTTGGGTGCTGCGGGGTGGGGCCTGTGTGGATCAACTTGTTCGACTGGTACATCCCATTGGTGCTCGATCAAATTGGGATCTGAGGAGTTTGGGCCTTGGGCTCTTTGCCTGCTGGGCCCCGTGAGCGGTAAGCTGTGGTGCACTGTGAGTTTTGGTGCCTTTTCTTCATGGCCAGCATTAACTTTTTTGCCAGTTTGTGCTACATTGGCTTGTCTTTGGGCTCGAGCCTTGAACGGCCATGATGCTGTCATCAGTCTGCTGGTGTACAACTGATGATCAGTGTTGTTCACGCCACCTGTCAGTGTTCGTAATGTTATGGCTGATTGGTGTATGATTCTTAAAATGAACTTAGTCAGATAGGGCATGACTTACAAATTAAATTAAGAGAACTTGAGAGAGAGAGAGAGAGAGAGAGAGAGATGAATGAATGAAAGACAGAAATATCATACTGTAGGTGATAAACAACAAAATTGAGTCAATGTATAACAATTAATATCTACTAAGCTTTTAAAGACTTCCTGAGGAGAGATCAGGAAGGAAGGAAGGAAGGATGGATGTATGATTATAGTTAGAAAAGTACACGATGAAACTGGAGAGGAAAGACAAGTGGATGAACTTAGTGCGCTGGCGAAACACAGGAGGAAAATGGCAGAAAAGATGGAAGAGGAGTAATGTGGATAATAGCGCTTACTGGGCGTCGCTGGAAAGGTCGCCCACATTGATCTGATTTTCTGTGTGTGTTTGTTCGGACAGTGCTTTTGTTTATCTCATTAAAGGATCGATCTTTGTGTATAGACACAAGGACTCAGAGTGAAGTACAGTTGCACTGCATTATCTAAAAGCTCAGAGTAAAAGACAGTTGCATTGCATTAAGCAAACTGCGATCATGAATACACTTAGACACTCAGACAATCAACAAGTTTCACTCACTTCAGTATTTTGTACGAATACGTACAACCAACTGGGCCTGATAGAAAGATAATTATTTTCCTTTAACAGCATGCCCTGAAGTGTTTTATGTCTCACTCACTCTCACTCATCGTCTACACAGCTTTATCCTGTATACAGGGTCGCGATGGGCCCGGAGTCTATCCTAGGTGACTTAGGACACAAGGCGGGTACACCCGGGATGGGGTGTCAATCCATCACAGGGCAGACTTACACGCTCATTCACGCACTGTGGGAAATTTGGGACCGCCAATTAGCCTAAACTGCATGTCTTTGGACTGTCAGAGGAAACCCACCAAGCAAGGGGAGAACATGCAAACCTCATGCACACAGGCCCGAAGTGGGAATCAAACCCATTTTGTATTAATCAAAATATGTCACTTCATAAATTTTATTGAGTTATAGTTTGCTTGCATAGTTGCGTGAATTTAAATGTCAGCAAGACGAGACGAATTAGTTCCTGTTATCGCCTTACAAACCCCTATAAACTGTAATTAAAACATGTAGTCAAATATTCCATACAGCTAGCAAACTATTGCTACTGTTTTTGATTAGCTAGCTCAGGGTGACTAAGTTAGCTATCTGTTAGCTAGGTAGGTAGATAGCATCACAAACTTAGCTATCATTAACTAGCATCACCAAAATGCTAGCAAGTCAGCTAGAGAGTTGGTTAAGCAGTTAGCACTAATGCTATATAAATTATTGTATTTAAGAATTGTATACAGTAAGCTGCACCATCAGTTTACTTCAAATCAGCTGGAGGTTTGGTATGGTCTTCCAAAAAAACAGCATTAATATTGCACATTCTTGCAGCATTATTTGCGGTTATAATTAGAAAGTCAATAAATTATTTGTGTCAGTATGCGTAAAGGATTTTGCATGGGGCATCTACTGTATAATGACTCTGGTAAAGAACAATAGGGGAAGGCACAGTTTAAGGAATTCACTTTAAGGAATTCCGATGTCACAGTGGCTTAGTGGTTACGGCTGTCGCCCATGTTCTCCCTGTGTTTGGTGGGTTTCCTCCTACAATCCAAAGACTTGCAGATTAGGCAAACTGGCTTCCCCAAATTGCCCATTGAGTGCAAATAAGCATGTGAGTTTGTGTATTTATGTACGTGTGCTATGCAATGGATTCGTATTCCGTCCAGGGTTTACCCCGCCTCATGCCCTAAGTCTTCTGGCATATGCTTCAGACCCCCTGTGACCCTGCATACAGGATAAAGTGGTATAGACGATAAGACAGAGTTCAGAATGGTTGCCAGATTCATGGTTTAAACATGTAACTGGGTTTCTTTTGACAAACCCCTTCGAGCCTTTAGTATACCGTTAAAAATGCTTTGCAATGCAAATACGAAAGCATCATATATCATGATACAAGACAATTTAAATATGATATTTAGAAAAACTGCACGAGTTTAAAATTTAGGGCTATACAATAAAAAACTGTACATTTTTACAAATTATTAGCTAATGATAGTCATGATTACAGGATTAAATATAGTTTGTCTTTAAATTTTATTAGGGGACAATCTCACATGGATACCTACAAACTGCTTGTCATACCAAGGATTTAAAGAAGACAATTGTCATAGTATTTCCATACTAGGACTTTACAATATACAACTATATACAGTTTAGTGTAATGAGGTATAATCCCCTTATCCAGTATCCAGAGGCGCTGCTTGACAACAGGCAGGGTAGGCAACTGCTTTCGGGCTCCAGGAAAGTAGGGGACCCCCAATGGCTGACAAACTTGTTTATTTTTATAAGATAATGGTGATGAATGCTGGTTAGAGAGGCCCCCTGCAAATCTTTGCCTAGAGCTCCAAAAGACTCTAGAAGTGCCTTTAGCTCACTCATTAGAAATCGACATTTTCTCAATCTAATTTCTGTTGTTGTTGGTATGTACATTCTTAAAAGCATTATACAGATGAAACTAAATTTTAAAAATGATAGTTTATTTATTTTTACGTTTGGGAAACGTTGACCATAAGGCTAGGACCTAGACTTCAGCAGCTTTGCACAAACCCTTGTGTGTTTCCAAGTCATCTCATGATGCACAGCAAATATTTAAGTCAGGTATGTTGGAAAGAAAAAAAATTTTCACAAAAATCTGCAGTGCAGGTGGACTCCAGAACTCCACAAGACTGGTAAACACACACATATACACACACTCAGACCTTCTTCTGTTTTTTGTCTGTAAGGTTACAAAAGAGGAAACATTTAAGATTAATGATTATAGTTAACCTGGGGGTTGTTCATTGCAAGATGGCAGTCAGTTTGGAAATTAACAGCTAAATATTTCTGATGTGAAAAAGCCTAGAGCAAAGTCACAGATACGCCCAGCTCCTCCACCCAAAACACAAATCATACACCCTTGTACTGTACATACAATACATAGATACAAAGGACGCTTAAGTCAAACCCGGGACGTTTGATTATGCAGAAGAACAGAACACACTTAAGAGAGTATGAACTTTATACTGTTTATACTGATTCCCTACTTGGGGTCCAATTAAGTGGATCGAATGTTTTAAGTGGTTTGGATCTAATATACCTCCACACAAAAAGTGAATTTATAATTTCTTTCAATATATTTATTCTATTTATATTTTTCATGTGGGATTTGTGTGTTGATTTTCCAGAAAGCGACATCTCAACCGTTTGGAAGAGCCCTACACTGGGGATCTGTTTAACTAATAGGGTTGTTTCTATTTCCCCCAGGAAGGTTTAAAAATCCATTGATTTCTTATGCATTGCTGTCTTCTTTGTGAGCATGTTAAGAATGAATGAATGAATGATATTGGCTTGCTTTTCCATATTTGATACACAAGCACAATTTCTATCCACACTCTCCCCTATCTGTCTCCCAAATAATCTATTACCATACTATTCATATTATCATTCACTCTGTCACAGTTATAGTCATAGACCTACTTATAGAGCAATAGCTATTTTAGTATGCCTTGTTAGGGCCAGGATTGCATCTGGTATAAATTCACTGAAAAATGAAATTGAGTCAATCTGCAAACCAATAAGCCCCCCTCCACTGCTCTTGTTTGATTAGCTAGGAAAAAAGGCCAAATTCTTATTCGAAACAGACCTTCCCCAGTATTCATTTCTCTAATGTAGGATGTTTAAATGATTCCATGGCTTGTGAATGGAGTCTATTATAAAACAACATCTCACATGCAAAAAATGAAAGACAAATGCATCCGGGCAGTTAGCAAAACTCTATTTTTACCCCGAGGTTTAAAATGCGTCACATCGACGTGAGAGATCCGGAAGGGTCTATTTACACTGAATAACGAGGGCAACACACTGATGGTAGCCATTACATCTAAACATCTGTACATGCCTTGAATGAGAAGGCCACA
>JAQQZS010000008.1:8858361-8881543 GCA_030068045.1 Platyallabes tihoni | reverse complement strand
CCCCCCCCCCCCCCCCCCCCCCCCCCCCCCCCCCCCCCCCCCCCCCCCCCCCCCCCCCCCCCCCCCCCCCCCGAGCAATGATGCACACAACAAATACATCCTTTCATCATCTGCTACACATAGCTGCAATACCAAAAGTCTTGTAATGCAAATACAATGCCAGCTGCCCTCGAACCATGCTAGCGGGAACGGATTTTGCCCACACTCACATAAACATATTCAGAGTTGGTGCTGACCAATTAAAGCTGAGACCAAACTGGCCTATTTGTTTGCTTGGCATATGGACAAGCAAAACTAGGGTCTAATGTGCTACGAAACTGTCTAGTCAGCTAACAACGCAACTCTCTCACTCTCTTCATGTATGCCTCTTTCTTTTATTAATTATGAATGGGTCACTACAACATCTTACAGCTTTGGGGTTCTGACAGTTCAGCACTCTCAGCTCTACAAACTAGCATTCACTTTATCACTCTGACCTATATATGACACGTGGCATGCTTTTATAGTGCGACTTGTGTTCTACTTGTGCTCACACTTACACTATGTTCGAAAATTCTTGTGCAAAGAAATTCTTATGCTTGAACTGAAATATAAGTAGCTTATGTATTTTGTTTATGTATTTGCATATGCAACTAACAATAATGCTAGAATTATATATTTCAAGGTCCTGCTGTGTTTCCCATCACACTGCCAGAACAGTGACAGGAACAGCACATGCACTCAGTGCACTACAACCTGCACTCATTTTCATACCAGCCGTGAAAATGAGTGTACATTGCAAAATGGTGTGTTAATTGCTTTTATTATTGTGATTGCAGGAGATTACTCTCTTGAGTAGAGTTAATGGACTGACTTATGGCCTATGACCCAGTGCAACATGAACCAGAAGGATCTAAATGACCAAAGTCATTTTAACTAAAAACATTTAACTGCTTTCATTTGCAATTGGAATTGTTTATAATTACATGCATTTGGGAAAGTTTACAATATCAATCATTATTAAAAAAAAAACTAAACAAAAAAAAAAGCAAAAGAAATAGGTGTAGATGTAAAAATGGTATAAAGAAAATGCATTTTAACAAATCATCTGCTGACCTGTTTGTGTAAGTAACAATGTAATTGGCTAATGTTAAAGCACAGCCTTCAAATTTGTCATTCTGGCAACCCTTAAGAGTGGGGAACACATAGCACAATGCACACACACTATGGGCAATTTGGGAATGCCAATTAGCCTAATGTGCATGGCTTAGGACTGTGGAAGGAAGCCTGAGGAAATCCACCAAGCACAGGGAGAACATGAAAACTCCACACACACAGACCCTAGGCAGTAATCGAACCCCTTAACCTTGGAGGCACGAGGCCACAGTATTAAACAATACATCACGTGCCATCTGTTACATGTTTTTAAAATTTATTTTCTTTCTTAATTTGCTTTCTAACAATTTAAGTGTAAATGAGTGTATGAAAATATGTGCTGGCATCTGTCATTGGATTAATGTCCCATCCTTCATCAAGCCCAGTAATCCTGGAGTATGTATTATTCTGAATTATGACTTATGTGTTTACTAGAAATTAATTAATTAAAAAAAAACTTCCTATCTAATGTTCTCATACAGATAATGTATGTATCAGGCAAGCACTCGCAGTTTCATTTCTCACCTATCTGTAAATGCCTCATTAAATAAAGGTGTTTTTGCCAAATTCTCACTATTACCAATCAGCTGGAGTTCCAGACTGTAAGACCTTGTTGGTGTGAAAGAGCTGCGCTACTGAACACCTTCATTTCCACTTTATTAAGTGAGTACAAAGTGTGACTATAAACACAGACTCAATCACAACTGGGAGAAGGTTTTGTTCAGTCTTTAGATGAGAGAAATGTGACAATAATCATATCTGCTGAGGGAACATTGAGTGTCTGCTTAGGGAACAGTGAGAGAGTGAGTGAGAGAAAAAAGAGAGACAGAGTGGACAGAATTTTTTCAGTATCTGCTAAAAATATATATATATATATATAGAATGATGGGAGATGAGTACTTGTCCATATACAGTATATGAAAGAAAGCCTGTTCTTTAATATTAATTTGTCATTTCAGTCTTTCAAAATACCAAGATTAGCAATTATACTGTTTTCTGTCTGTCTCACATATACATATGTGCAGATCAGCCATAACATTAAAACCATTAACATTATAGCCATCTAGGTGTTGGTTTCCCCTTGTACCACCAGGGTGGTTCTGGCCCCTGGGATTTGGCACTGGTTGGCCTCTGGGGGTGTGCTGGGGTGTCTGGTACCAGGACGTTCGTTGTGTATCCTTTGGGTGCTGTGGAATGCGGGGTGGGTCCTCGAGGGATGTGACTTGTTTGTCTGGTGTATCCCATGGATGCTTGATCGAAATGGTATCTGGCGAGTTTGCAGGCTAGGGTGGGGCCATGTCTGGCAGGTTGTAGTGCACTGAGTGTTCTAGTGCCATTCTATCATGGCAGTATTGGCGATTTGTACTGCATTGCTTAGATGTTGCTTCACAAAGGCATAAATGAGCCTTGGTTGCCCGTGATCCTGTCACCAGTTTATTGGTATATAATTGATATTTATGAGTAACTTGTAAATGCTATAGTATGTTGTGTTGCTGTTATGGCTGATCTGTGATATGTGTGTCTGTATCCTATATTATAGTCATTTTGGTTGTTTCTTGATATAGAAATGTAACAATTTAAAATTAACAGCGCTGTTACACTTTGTGGAGAATTCATGGTTTGGCTCCCTTAGAAGGACGAATGATTTATCAGTGATCTAACTGATGAAACATTTCTATCCTGGTGCTAGATTTCGGCTCACTGAACATTTAATATTGCAGATTTTGGAATAATGTGTTGTACAGCGCTCTTAATCTCCATTTTCAAAACACCAATTGAAGGAATAATTATGCTGATTGCTCCAGGGCAGTTCCAAAGAAACATAAAATGTGTCAAGATAGATTTAAGCTGTTCTAGAGATTTAAGCAGCCAAATGCCTAAATGTTTTAAGAAGCTCACAATGGTCCAACACATCACTATTTAATTTAATTTTACTTCAACAGCATATTTTACAGAAATTGTCACAAATATATACGTATAGATCCTTGATGAACAGGCCAGTAGGAAAAAGTAGGAAAACTGAGTGGTGTTGAATAGTCCAATTATAAGCCATTACTCGAATATGATTAAACAATAGGAAATGTGAAAGGTGGTTTATCCCAAGTTTTCCATTTAAGCCTACAGTATGTTCACACTTGTATAGAGCGCTTTTGTGTAGAGTGTGTTGCCTGGATCACTTATGTGACTCACACACTTCGTAACTATAACAACACTACTTCCACTGACTTCTATGATAAGTATAGGACATTCACATTATGACATGATTACAGTAATTACAAGCTTCGGAATTGCAAAGCAGTCACGTGGATCATGCCATAATGTATACATGTAATTACCAGTTGGGCAGCCAGAATTTTTCGACGGTGTTCAGACTTGGCACTGTGTGACATCTTGTTACAAACAATCAGGATGGCAAAAATGGTAATGACCTCAACACACTTAAGTGCAAATGAGGGTGTAATGTCAGGAATCGAATCAGTTTAATACACATTGCACATTTATCGGCCAAATCAGAAGTGTTAATCCATGTCTTCTATATAAGCTGTTAAACTTAATATGGACCAATATACATATCCTGTATATTATATGGATAGATCCAGGTCGGTAAACTCTTTTTATAACCCAATTTAATGGTAATGATGGTTTGGTCTTGGATTTTCAAGGGTATCTTTGATCAGTGAGTTCTCACTGAACTGAAACTGTTGTCTGGTTATCATGATAATTTCAAGAGAACATGACAACACTGTTAGGTCCACTAACTTGTTGGTCTAATAAACATAAAACACTGTTTTTTTTCTGAAATTGTCCCATACACATACACAAATTGTCCCATACACAACTCTCAGAAAACTTTTATTCTTTCAGCTGCCCCTATCAGGGAGTCACCACAGTGGACAATCTGATCCACATACAACTTGGCACAGGTTTTACGCCAGATGCCCTTCCTGACACAACCCTCCCATTTTATCTGGGCTTGGGACCAGCACTGTATGTAGTTGGGGTGTAGCAAGCCACCAACAGTGGGGCTTGAACCCGGATCGGAAGATCCCCAAATCAACAACTTAGAGCCACCTGAGCAACCACTTCCATAGCCATACAAGGGTCTCCCAAAAAAATTTTTTTTTTTCAAAAAGTACAGAAATGCCTGAAATCACACTAATGGTTATTGGTTAAAGTTATTAACCCATTCAAAGAGTCAAGGAATGCTGAAAAATATTGAAAATTTTATTGGGAATCTCTGACATTAGCTTGCATAATAATAAAAATAATAATAAATAAAAAAAAACATAACTAGTTGCCTTGATAAATACAAAGTGTATGCAACAGCAGATGTGTATCAAGTTAAACCCCTTGAAGCTATCTGATGCCAAAACACATCTTACAGCTCTACAAACATATTATATCCCGAGAAAATGTTTTTGTTAATCATTTTTAGAATGAGCTTTAATCATATTCTGAATTGGGTTTTATGAGACTTGTCTCCACCCCAAAGCTGAAAGCTCTACTGCTTGAGATGGTCATATTTCTTTCTTCACATGAATCACCCTACACCGATGGTGCTGCAAAAACCCAAGTGAGCTGTCCTGGGACTGCTATTCAGAGCCTTTGTGCTTTTTTTATCTTATTCATCGATCCAATTGTTTCAGGTACCCAGAGAGGCCTATTTAGTCCTTGGGTCTTTTCTTGGCGTTATATGAGGAATTTATTACATAACAGGACAAAGAGAAGATATCTTTTTTTTTTTATGATAGCAAGGTAATATAGAAGAACATGCCCAAACTATTTGACATTGTCTTCACAGTAAATGTGTCAGCGGTTTCTATAGAGCACATCCCATATCAACCACATATTATCTTTCCAAGTATCGTGTCAACTAAACAATGCAAAAACAGATCCGAAGGCATCGGAGATCAGGTAGGAGATCCGTCAGGACATGGTGCACTGCCCAGAAAAATGCTCCTAATGAAAGTAATCAGACACCATGTATGCTGTTAACCATAGCCTCACACACACACATCAAAGAGGCTGCATGAAGCCACATAATGACTGCCTTTTACACCATGTGTGTGTGTGTGTGTGTGTGTGTGTGTGTGTACTTACTGTCAAGGCACTGGCTGCACTCAGTTTGAGTCTCTCCACACGGTTTGATTACCCCCTCCCCTGGTGGACACTCCATGCAGCATTCACCACTGTTGGTATATGTGCCAGAATCACAGATGTCTTCCGGGGGTAATTCTATTGTAGAGCCACACACTACTGCCACCTATGGAGACACACACAACCACAAGCACAATGTTGGTCATTTCATTACATTGATTCAACTGAAGGTTTTCTCAAATTGCTTAAAGTCAGCACCACCAACACTGTTCTTCAGAGGGGACTGATTTTACACATCTACTGTAGATGGGTCTCCAGTGTGCATTTACCGGCAAGGTGGAAAAAAACACAGTCCCTTTTTTTTTGGAAACAAACAAATTAGTTTTTTTCATGATTGTGACCTCATATAAGAAGATGCCCAGCTCCACCCATAACTTGGTTATGTCATTTACATGATATGCTTGGCTTCATGCTAGCTTCATTGACAGAATATCAATGCAAGTGAACTCTACAACCTCCACACACTTAGGGCTACTAACGATCTTTGACATTTCCTTTCAATGTGTTAATTTTTACTTTATAATGTCTCTATTTTAATTTAATATACAATCAAAGATGGCAGAATAAGTAGAAGGATCTTTTTCTTTTTGCACCTTAAACAGATAAGAGAAAACTAACTGCAAGTGAGAACTAAAGGTGTGAGGAAACGTTAGACCACATGGACTGGTCCAAAGACTGGTCTAATGAAAATCACTTGGAAATATCTTTTCAAACTGATGATCATGCTGCGTCACAGGGCAGTGTCACACACTCCAGGGAAACGCAGTGTGCAGGGCACGGTGGTAGCTCAGTAGGCTCTGAGTGACTGATTGAAAGGTCACCAGTTCAATCCCCAACTCCACAGCTGTTGGGTCCTTGAGCAAGGCCCTTAACCCTGTCTGTTCCAGGGGCACAGTATCACGGCTGACCTGCGCTCTGACCCCAACTTCCTAACAGGCTATGATATGCAACGGACAGAATTTCACTGTCAAGTAATGCATATGTGACAAATAATGTAGGGTTGTCAATATTAACATGTTAATGCATGTGATTAATCTAGAAATTTTAACATATTACTATTTTTTTAAATGCAAATTAGCCAAATGACAAGTTTGACCCTATCGGCTTCCCATAACCGCAGTGCAGTTACCTGGCAGTGTGTGATAATGGCAAGTTTAACTCAAATAATAAGATGACAAAGGAAACATCACCAGGTGTGCTGAATGGCAATTTTCATTATACAAAGCTTCTAGACGGAAGATTGGTTAAAACAAAAGTTTTGTGCGCGTGCTACCTTTGAGGTAGCAAAGGTAAAGAATTTTTTTTTTTTTTACAAGAATACATCAAAGGTAAGCTATGGAGCTTAGGCACCATAGACTCAGTTTTGGTTTAGGCTTATGTTGTTGGTTTTTGGGTCTGACACCATTGGTGAGTTTTGCCATACTACTCAGCCACTGTATGCAATGCTGGTTCCATCAATTTAATATTTGTTAAATGTTAATATTTGAGATATTATAAAACTGTATAGGTTTCTCCAACCAGTTGATCATACTGTACATTTCTTTATCCAACATTTCAAGTTTATAATACAAGTAAATCTATAGATACTTTATTGATCCTGATGGAAATTCCAGTTCCAACAGCAATAGAGATCATAACACAAAGACATGTTGTGGATATGATTGCACACTGTGTCTTACATACAGTATAGTCAGTATACACAGGGTAATGTGAGAACTGACCAGAAGTTACTAGTGCAATGCTAAGGACAAAAAAAAAAAACAACACTATATATAGAAGGCATATAAACAAAGCCTATAAACCACAAGAGTTTTTTTTTTAAGAGAAAACTAAAAAAATTTTAAGAGGAACTAAAGCTACTGAATGCTCTGCCACTTGCGTCAGCGCCCGGAAGTTCTATGACTGTGATATTACAGTAACTAGATACAAATTGTTAATCGATTGACAGCACTAAAATAAGGATATCTGTCCTCGTCTGTAAACTGTGATTGATAAAAGAGACCAAAAGAGAGCATGTGCCATCCCGCTCACCTAGCCAGCATTGCCAATTTTATTGCCTGGCCATTTGTGGCTGTGGTATCAATGGGATTCAAACCTGCACTTGCAGATGATAGAGTGGACACTTTCCTGCTGCACATTCAGGATCTACAACAACTTACATTACATACATTTAGGCAGACGCCCTTATCCACAGCGACTTACTGTACATCATTTTATCTCATTATACATCTGAGCAGGTGAGGGTTAAGGGATTTGATTCATCTCAAGGCGTTTATTAGACATCAGACATAGCAAAAGGGCAGCATCAAAAAGACACCATGCTTTAACACACGAAGACCTAAAAGTGATCCTCCATGACCTCTCATTTTTCAGCAACACCCTAACTCCTCCACAGAATAAGTGGCCTGTAAGACCTTTCACTCATCTGAGGGAACGGAGGCTTTTAAATGCCGAACTGAAGCCCATGGAGTGCACCACTTGGTCCATAAATCAGGGTGTGTGCAGGAGGGATGGTATACAATTTTGCTTGCAGCTGTTTCCGCTACACCGGTCAGAGAATAAAGCCTTAATGGGCCACACACTGCTACTTTCTACACACACACACATATTTATATATGTCCCCAAGATGATTCGTAACCCTGCTGTTAGCACATACATGTGAAAATGATCATCCAGTGACTTGGATACTTAAATCTAAATCTAGCATAATTATATGGTCACACTCTTCTCAGTTAGAACATGGGAGTGTGTGTGTGTGTGTGTGTGTGTGTGTGTGTGTGTATGATGCCTGAATTTTCTCAGTTAAAGTTAAGTGTTTGCTCAAGACAACACCGCACAGTGTGTGTTCATGATTGACAGTTAAGATTGTGTCCACCAACCAGGTGCTGGGTGATTGAGAGTGCTCCACACAAACACACATGCTTTCATTTACACACACACACACAATCCTAAGGCTTAGCGAAAAATAAAGGACAAGCATGTGCCCATATATGTTAACCGAGCTTGTCTTTGAGCTTAACTTGTTTTATTCAAAAGTTTCACTCCTTTCAGCTTATTCTTTAAAGATGTACACATCTATGTGGGCATTTTCATACATATGGAAAATATAAAAACTTATGCACATATAAACACAAACTGCCTTTGATACAAACAGAATATTTCCCTGTCATGTGAACCAAGGCTGATTACATAAGAATTGGAACAAGGAGGCAATTATCAAGACCACATGATGAAGAAAAACTTCTATAATTTGTACTTCTCTGAAATCAAAATTTTGATACATTCTCTCTCTCTCTCTCTTTCTGATTTTTTTTTTATGCATGCACCTCTATACTCTCTTCTGCCCCCACACTCCTCTTACCACCCCCACTTTCTTTCAGAAGCAGATGCCCAGACGCAGGGACCAATTTAGCACCCTCGTTTACTCGCTACTTTGCCCCTCCCTCTTTTCCTTCTTCCCTCTTCTTAATTCGATTCAGTTCAGTTCATTCCGGTTCAGTTGCTGACAAGCCCTTGTTTGGTTACATATCTTTCAAAGCTTTGTTTAATGTTCGTATGACTAATCAAACAGATATTTTTTCTGTATCTTGCCTTTTCTCTTTCTGTTTGTAAAAACACCCACATTCTTTTACTTTCTTAAGAGTCTTTTATTGACTTTTATTGGCATTATAATATCTCACTGATCCTTTGCTTACTAACCCTAATGTCTAACTTTAAAGGTCCCGTATTTTTATTCCTTCGTTAACATTATGCTACATTAACGTACTGTATGTCTCAGAGGTTTTTAATGGTCCAACTAAAATATCACTCAGATAATACATACATACACTCCTCTACCTAATACGCCATTTCAGTGTCTCTGGTGTACCCCGCCTAGTGCCCGAAGTCTCCTGGGATAGGCTCCAGGTCCCCCGCGACCCTGAACACAGGATTAAGCGGTATAGAAAATGAATGAAATGAATGTAAATGGGATACTACTGAATCATGCTGCACAAGAGAGCAGCAGAGCTGAGAAATAAGACAGAGGAAGGCATCTTATATGTGGGCACAATATGGGGGAAAATAAATGGCTTGTTGACGCCCTGGCCAGTAAAAAATGTGAAAAGGACAAAAAACTTTTTTTTTCTCCAGATTTTTTTTTCCAGTCATCTGAAAAAAGGGGTGAAGATATGAATTTTGCAATAGTTCTCCTTCAGATTGAGCACAGAAATGACTGGTAACTGGGATGATTTGGATTTTCTAATAAAAGCTATGTTTAAATTAATGTATGCAGCAAAGCATAATTCGACACATTTCATATGGGTGCATCCCAGTGCCTCCATAGAAATGTTTCCTTGCATTGGGATGCATTCTGTCCTGGATAAGGGGGGAAAAAGCCTGCACACATGTGGTGTGAGTAGTGCACCAAACAACCAGACTGTATCAATACCCTTTGCTGATCAAATCTGTTCTCGCCAAGCTGTCCATTTTGCAGTAAAGCCCACCATGCGCGCACACACACACACACACACACACACACACACACACACACCTACACACACACACACACTCCCACCCATGGGGACTTCTTCAGTTACGCCTTGTAAGATCAGGTTTAGCTGATCCAGAGCTGAGCACACTACAGCTTTTAAAATCGTGAATGACTGAATAAAAATGAATCCAACACTGCACAAGAGTTCTGCCACTTCTATCCTTATCTCAGTGCACATGACATACATAGACCGGTATACACTTGCGCACAACTGAAACCACACACAACACTTTGGAAAAGGAAAAAGTGACAAAAGTGCCAGGTAACGACTTAATATAAGTTAATTATATGAGGTTAAGCTGATGAAACAGACCTTGAAATGTATTCGGGGCTCGGGAGATGATTTCATTATGTACACTGTTTTCTGAACCTTAAAGCATCCACTCTAATGCTAGTGTTAATATTATTCACCAATAACACACATTCCCATTGGCATTGAGAAAAATAAAGTGTAAAACTTTTAAAGACAAAAAATAATCACTTTCACACATAAATCACTTTCATACATTATGAGAGCCTACAAGACTCCCAACATACAGTTGGATGCACAAAGCATTATGATGCATCACCAGAGAACTTTATCTTTTGTTAGAAAAAAATCTTTTGTTCAGTCTAACGTAAGTCAGTTATGAGTCTTGTTATTTAAGACCTGACTATGAAGTAAGGATTAAAGCACCTGTCTCATGAAACATGGTCCTGTATGAAGTGCTTGCTTATTTTCCTTGAATGAACACGATTTTTGTTTTGTTTTTTCATGTCAACCAGATGAATATAAGTTTTAACAAATGATAAGTATATGACTGGGAAGAAGGACCAACTCGAAGGACACCAACTAAAAAAAAAAAAATTACACTATTCTTTATGTTACAGTAAATGTTAATAAAAATCACAGATGAATAAATTTTTGCCATAAAAAAAGATTACCGAACCTGTGGTCCCATATCAAGTGCTTGTTTTCTTACCTTGGATTTATTTTTATTTTTCATCCAGACAAATATGTATTAGCAAAAACTATTTACCATTGTTTTTCTTAAAAAAATTTTTTTTTAAAAAGTAAATTAAGAAGGGAAGTCAGTTTTTAAAAAAAACAGGACCTTTTCTTTGGAATTAAGCAGTGATGAGTAAGTATACTAATGGAAGACAAATATGTAGAAGACAAATATGTATTAGCAAAAACCATTTACCATTTTTTTTTCTTAAAAAAAAAAGGAAATTGAGGAGGGAAGTCAGTTTAAAAAGAAACAGGACCTGTTCTTTGGAATTAAGTTGAATTGATGAGTAAGTATACTAATAGAAGTGAAGAAATCGTGGGAATAAAGGATATGAAGGAACAAGTTCTCCAACAGCAGGAATGTGTTTATTAATGCAGCAGATCTGCAAAGCCTGAAATGTGCAACTCCCTCAGGGCTGAACTCTGAATGATCATCTGCACTTACTGTACTGTATGAGCCCTGCACTGCTGCTGCTGGTGCATCACTGGAGATAAACTGTAAGCTGAATTCTGTTGTAAAAGTTAAATCAACTCTCTCTCTCTCTCTCTCTCTCTCTCCATCCCTAGACATTGTTCATCACATGCATTCCTCTCCTATAAAACGCTCCCTTTATCATTTTATTATTTTATTATTTTCACTGTCATATGTGCTGCAAGCTGGAAAACACTTCGCATCCCATCCCGGCAAGTGTCCCCGGTACTTACCGCCGCGCAAAACACCATCCACGTTCGAGTGTCCATGACTGAAAGGCTTCCCGTCCTCTGTGTGAGCGCAGCAGCTAGCGGACACCGAGCCGTGAGCAGCTCATACTGAGTCCCGTGTGGAAGACGAGGCGAGCTTCACTGCCGTGCGCGGGACTTCAGCACCCGAGTGCTCTCCTCCTTCTGCGCGCGCCCGTGCGCGCTCCCGTTCCGCGTGTGTGTGTATGTGGGGTGTGTGTGCGTGTGTGTGCGTGTGTGTCCGGTCCCGAGCTGTACTGTCCGCCAGTGTACTGCGGAGCTGAGAGACGGGCACGAGGAGCAGACAGAAGAAGAGGAGGAGGAGGAGGAGGAGGAGGAAACACGACATCACCTTCATCCTCACATCTCTCTCTCTCTCTCTCTCTCTCTCATTCTCATCCATTGAGGAAAAGAGAGAGAGAGAGATGCAACATTCTGGCCATATTTCTGTACATATGGACTGCACATTATTAGTAGTAGTAGTATTGTTGTTGATGATGATGATGATGATGATGATTTTGATGATGATTATAGTAATGATTAGTAGTAACAGTAATGTTGATGATGATGATGTTTATAGAAATGATTATTATTATTAGTAGTAGTAGTAGTAGTAATGTTGTTGATGATGATGATGATGATGATGATGATTATAATTATTAGTAGTAATGTTGATGATGATTATAGTAATGATTATTATTAGTAGTAGTATAAATGCTGCTGCTGCTGCTGCTGTTGATGATGATGATTATTATAGTAATGATTATTATTAGCAGTAGTATCAATGGTGTCATTGATGATGATGATGATGATGATGATGATGAGATGATGATGATGATGATGATGATGATGATGATAATACGTAGTGGTAGAAGTAGTAATGATGATGATGATGATTTTTTTTTATTAGTAGTAGTAGTGTTGCAGCTAAATTATTATTCTTGTGATTATGATGATGATTATTATTATTATTATTATTATTATGCACTTATTGCTATTATTGATGTTTGATGTAATGATCGCTTATGTTGTTGCTTTCTTTTATTATCATTGTTGTTTTCTGTTATTATTATTATTATTATTATTATTAATATTATTTCACTGTTTACAGCACCTCTTTCTTTTAAACCTTTCTTTTTACATGCCTGTAAAATGTTATACACTCTCCTGCTATCTGTAGCTCTCAGTACCCTTACACACACTTCTGCTTTGTCGTGCTGGTTGTTAAGCCCAATATTTATATACTATTTCATAAGTTTTGGTAATGACTTATGTAATAATTTGACAGCCTGTAATGTTTTCTCCCTTTTTCCTCGTTAGATCTTGGATCATTTCTTGCTTATTTTCAATGTTCTCAGCTTAGCATAGAGTGAGATAATATTTATACTTGATATCACTTTCAGATGCTTTTGATGTTATCTTTGTTTCCTGTCTCATTTTACGGCTTTGAAAATATTTATGCTTCTTTCTTTTTTCTTAAAATTACTCCATCGTGAACCGTTCACAGGCCCATGTTATTGAAAATGAGGCAATCTTTTTATAAGCCGTATTACCTGTAAGTTAATACATGAGATAATGACTTGGGCGAATTAGAGAGTGGAAAAACTGAATGAGTGTAACCTGTATGACGTCACGAGACTCCTAGAAAGCGCGTGTTTATCTATATTAATAAAAAGAACCACTAGAGGGCGGGCAGAGTCACTGAAGTGGTGTGTGTGTGTGTGTGTGTGTGTGTGTGTGTGTGTGTGTGTCTGTGCGCGTGTGTGTGTGTGTGTGTGTGTGTGTGCGTGGTCTTATAACACTATTTATGGGGATGATACATGAAGTGTTTTTAGTTCTATGTTGCCTAGTCTTCCTGGAAGAGTCTCTGAGTCGATTGTCTAGACACACAGATTTAGTATTATTATTTTGTTTGTTTGTTTACTTGTTTGATTCTTTGTTTTAACAAGTATGCATTTATGTATATTTTTCAGGCTATAGTGGAGATGAGTGACCATGTCAGTAAAAATTAAATAAACAATATATAGAAATAGAAATATATTATACACAATATGGCCACACACATGTGGCCTTTATGCTCTTGTTTATGCTCCTATTTCAACTTCATGCCTTTTATATGAATTTATATTGCTGTAATATTCCTGGGAAAACTTTCGATTAGATTTTGCAGTATGTGGAGATTTTGCACTGTTGTTGATGAGGAGACCTGGGGTGCGGTCTGGTTTTTTTCTTATCCCAAAATTGTTTAGTGGTGTGGAGGGCTCTGTGCAGCACAATCAAGTTTTTCCAAACTTTCCAAATTTTCCAAACAGCATTGTCATGCTGGAAAATCTTTTGGCCTTTTAGTTCCAGAGAAGGGGATTTATATTTCAACAGTGTACAAAGACTGTCTGTACAACCATTTTGCATCCAACTTTGTGTCAAAGGGGTCATAACGATCCATATTTGGGGGTCACAGTCAGGCAACTACTGTACATAATTTTGAGACATATTTTACCAATGTTGAAGTGGAAGAACATAATACGAAACCCACAGCTCAAGTTCACTGAACAACTTTAGGATGAAATGGAACAACAACTTCGCACCAGGCCTCTTTGTCTGACCACCCCCTTGTGTTCTTTTGGGTGAATAGGCACAAATCCCAGTAACCACAGTTCAAAATGAAATGGATGATAACTCATGCTAGTATATTTTGGTGGTAAAATGTGGCACTTCTAGACAACATACATAAAGTCTGGCAAGTCTTCTACCCCACAGATATCATCTACACTAACCAGCCACAACATTAAAACCATTAACTTTAAACCAACTAGGTTTCAGGTTCTCCTTGTGCCACCAAAACAGCTCTGACTCCTCAAGGCAGGACTCCGCAAACTCTCTGAAGCTGTGCTGTGGCATCAGGCACCAGAAAGTTAGAATCAGAACCTTAAAGGGCTGTAAGTTGCAAGGTGGGGTCTCCATGGATCGGACTTGTTTGTCTAGCGCATACCATGGATGCTCGTTTAGATTGAGATCTGTAAATAGCTATATAGCAGGTAAGGTGTTTAAATTAGTATAAAGTCCACTTCCATTCTCTGAGATTCAGGTACAAAACTTTTCATGGAAATTTCAGTCCTATATTATTTAGTGACTGTAGACCATTTTCATGGTTACTGAGTGGAACCATCCTCAGTCACCACACAAATCCCAAGCAGACCATCTTCAGCAGCAGCTAAAGGCATCCATGTGACGAGAACTTCAACCAAAAGCGGGGCACCAGGATGTGTCGGACAGGTCCGGAGGGCTGAGGGAGTCAGGATCGCTGGCAACTAATCCCTTTATTAATCCTATTTGGTAGGTCTGTTTATATAAAGCATGCAGATATGGGCCAGCATGGAAACAGCCAGAGCCTATGTCGGAACCAATGGGTGTAAGGCAGAAGAATTCAATCCTGATGGAATTCCAGTCCATCAAAGCGCATCATGAACACATACTGTAGTCAGACCTATGAGTAGATCTCCACTGTAGATCAAAGCAGTGATAGTCAGTTGAGGTTGTGTGTTATACTCAAGAGTATAGTTAACATCTCAATGTCTTTTGTCAGCTGCAATGTGATGTTTCAACTTTGTTATTTAGGGGCAGCACGTGCACATTGGTAACTATTAGCAGTTAGTAAGGACCACCTAGTAAGTGGAAATTGGACAATTTGGAACAAGTGGGTTCTAAACGTGCTGCACACATTTTTTTCATACAACAGAGGAGATTTTCCAGGTGTTCTTTTGAGTTGCTCTGGTGTCTGCATCCTGCAGGAACTCCCAATGGATTTTAGAGCTGCATAGACTTCACTCTTAAACCTTTCAATCTAGTTTGATTGGGTTAAGGTTGGGTGATGGTTCAAGGTATTTCATTCCACCAGAGGTGCCTCCTCCCTCTTCAAATCGCAATGCAACTTTGACATATGTTGGGGGTCATTGAAATTTAAATACGATACTGAACATTTTTTAAAAATGTTACCTTTCGTACATAGGTTGTATTTGTATAGCATTTATACTCCATTTAAATAGATAATATGGATATAAAGTTTATGTGCACTTTAACACAAGCGGAAAATGTCATTTCCATGTTTGAATATAACGTAGTAGTGACTTTGGTAATAAAACCTGATCCCTTTTTTTCATATGACGGTGCAGGTGTGTACGCTCTTGAGCCTCACCGCAGGACGGACAAAGTAGAGGACCAGTAGAAGGTCCATAACAGCAGGAGGTAGATTGCACATGTCAAGACCCTGTGCCCTTAATGGGCTGGATGGGGCCTATCTATTAAACCTGAGCACTTTTAAGTACTGACATGGATACTTGGTGGTTTGAAAAGCCTACAAGCTGAATCAGCAGTGTAACTATAGGATCTCTCATCTATGCTGTATCCATTTACGTGCTTTAGAAAAGCTCAGCATAAAAACAATGTCATTCTACATCTCCTGGTCACCCAGAACATGACCGTGCCGTCTTACCGAACATCTGCCTCATGCTGTGAAAATGTCACCCTTTTTGACCGTGTACAGTTTTTCATTCTGACAGCAGTTTTACATTTTTATTTCAGCAAGTGCATCAAATTAGCAGTTTGGGTTTAAGACCACCACATGGCCAGATGGTGCTAAGGCAGACATGCTGAGAAAAGTGTGTAAGTTTTAAAATGCCCTTTTAATGTCCTCCAGTAAAATGTTCATAAAGTCAATTATTCTCTCATTCAACATTTGATTTAAAAAAATAAATAAATAAATAAAAAACTTGGACAGGGATGAAGCAACGTCAGTACAGAAACTGTTAAAAATGCTAAATGAAGCATCTGAACTCGATTATGGAATAAGCAACAGACCATGCACAGTAGACGTAGGAAGAATAATTCATAATTAAATTATTGTACATTATATTCCTTTACACAATTTTTAATAAGTTACTAATTAGAGCTGGTCCTGTCAAAACAATACCAGATTGTTCTAGGCCTCATATGCATTTATATGTAATATTCAGTAAATATGCCATTTAAAAATTTAAAGCTTAACCTAAATCCCTGTGAAATTGCATTGATTTGTAAGCTCATGAACATCTGCAGTGTAGCAATCTAGACTTCAGCTCCCATCCCAGCATGCATTGCACCTCAAAGGAACCATGACATACCAGCAGATACTTCAAGTCTGCAGGAGTAGGACTTCCAGCTCATAAGTAATGTGTGTGGACAAGTCTCACCATGTGAGTGTGAGTGGGGTGTTTGTTAAACTTCATATATCAGTGTCTACAGAAAAGAGAAGAAAAGGAAGACAAATAAGCTTTAATATTTGACTGTTTGCATCCAAAACCTTGTAACCTCCACTAAAAGGCATCTAGGGAATTTTATTTTATTTTTTTTCTGTAAAAGCTGCATCACCTGTACTTGGTTACTGAAAGGGCACATGGCACACTATTTATGGGTGTGTTTGGGGGGGTTGTTATGGGGTAATCCAGGGAAGCCGTAGGGGAGAATGAATTTATATTTGAAGTGCATCTGTTACTCGGTTTATTCTCACTGTCCGTCATCCTGTCGTTTCCTACCTCTTGCAGAATGCCTGAG
Source organism: Platyallabes tihoni (assembly GCA_030068045.1). Lineage (NCBI taxonomy): Eukaryota > Metazoa > Chordata > Actinopteri > Siluriformes > Clariidae > Platyallabes > Platyallabes tihoni. Next base: position 8,864,423 of record JAQQZS010000008.1, on the reverse strand, counting down.
TCACTGTATACCTGTCAGAAATTTAAACATGAAGAGGACGGAGTTAAGAAAAAGAGATGGAAAAGAACAAAGGAAGAATGCAGGAAGCCAAGATCCCACCAGGATGGTTTATATGGCCCAGTCTCCAGTATTCTTCACAGATGGAACAGAACACCATCTTGTACACTTATAGACATCCTTCAGAACTCTCTCGCTCTCTCTCATCCTCATCCTTTTTGTGTCTGACTCTCACTATTTCTGTTCATCTTTTCCTTTCTTTGATCGGTTAATGCCTCTGGTCTGCTAAAATCAAAACAACGGCTGTTAAGTCACATGCTACAGCAATGAAAAAGGAGAATAACAGCAAAGACATATGGGGTTTATGTAGTTTGTAATTCATTTGTGCCTAATAGGATTTGCCAGCCTTCCACATGCTTTTAAACCCCCCACCCCCCATTAAGAAGGTTAAGTCATCAAATTTTTGCAAATACAGTTAATTTCTTTTGAATGGAATTTACATTACATTTAAATGTACAATATTTAGCAGATGCCCTTATCCAGATTGACTTACAGAAGTGCTAGAGAATAACTGATCATATTCCATGCTTTAGGAATACCATTAAGCTAAAAAAAAAAAAAAAAAAAGTTAGAGCTAGTGATGGACTGGTTTCTAGTGATGGACTGGTTTCTTCTCTAAGGTGTATTTCTTCCTCATGCCCAGTAATTGGCTACAATAAAACAATGGATTATCATAGACAGTCACTAGATGCATGAATGGATGGATAAAACGATGGATGGATGGATGGATGGATGGATGGATGGATGGATAAAACGATGGATGGATGGATGGATGGATGGATGGATGAGTGGAAGGATTAAATGGTTATTGAAAGAAGTAGAACTTTTGCTACTTTTGAAAACAGTTTATTTCACTAGTTTTCCTTCTATCTTGTGGGATGGCTGCTATAGTCTAGTATGTGAATTGAAAGGACTGTTTGGATTTTATAAATGCCTTTGTGTACAGTAGGTGGGAGCTGGTCCAACTGCACTCTCATGTAGTTACAGTGATTTGATGACATACATGAGGAGTTCTCCCATGAACAAGCTGCAGAAGCTAAATCTAAATATTATCAGAAAATCTATGTGAAAAATGCATGGTTTGGTTCAGAAGAAGAAGAAAGGGCGGGTTACCCAGAACTACACTAAGCTATTCTTGCAGGTTGCTCAAGTAAAGATTTCTGCCTCTAAGTTGAATATGAAGTTTTGTACAGGCTTTGGAAAAGCTGGAATTTGCATCATCCACCAGGACAGCTGCTTTGTGTTGACCCCTGGTTTACAATGGAAGGAAACCTCATTTAATAGTAATTAGACATTATATTATCATTTGTAAAAAAATAAATAAATAAATAAGAAGAAGAAGAAGAAGAAGAAAGAAAGAAAGAAAGAAAGAAAGAAAGAAAGAAAGAAAGAAATGAATGAATAAATAAAGAAATAAATAAGGTGGCATGGTGTGCAATTATGTAGGAAGCTGAATTCTATGATATCACTGTCCCTTAAATGTGGTTGTACTATTTACACTTGTCAACCTTGGTATCCAAGTAGTAATCTGCTTGTCTACAAACAGGTTGTCAAGATAACCTTTCCTTTTCAGATGTTTCCTCATTCTGAGCACAACTAAAATGCTACATGTTTGCTTGATTTCTAACTACCTCGCCATTGTCCCATCTGGACCAGACCTACTATATATCACAAGAATAAGCTGAAACTTTGTTCATGTTAATGCAGCATCTGCTCCTGCCTTTTGAAAAACATCTATTAGGATATGAAAGGCTGATCCTAAATCAGCGCTTGGCATTTTGTCAGCGTTAGCCACATTTTCTCAGTGTGGCCACCATACATCTGAATCTAATCACAGCATTACATGATATACAACCCTTGCAATAATTATTCATTTCCAGCAAGTTCTATCTCATTTATCTGTATTTTAACCCATGAAGATGAATGTGGTTTGTGTAAATATGACAACCAAATATTCCAAAATGTGCCCGTTTCTCCTGTCATCAGTGTAGCATTCTTTTAACTAGAGTAAATCACGAATTTGTATGCAGGACAGGGGAAGGCCACATCAAACCTATGCATATCTCTGCCAAGAGCATACACAGCATGAACTGTTTAAGGTATGATTATTGATTCAATGAGCATTGGTTCCGCATGCCTTAAGTTGTGACAAAGTTAAAAAAAAAAAAAAAAAAAAAACTTTGGGAAGGAAAAAAAAAAAAAAAACATACGCCAGAAAAAAGTCTTCCAAATAATGGCATGTTAATCAAATACAGTAAAATAAAAATTATGTCCGTTCTTTCTATTTTATCCTTCAGCATTCAGGAATAAAACATGATACGGTATGGTTTACTAAGAAAATAACCAATAATGGGGTATTGTATTATTGTTATAAACAACCAATAACCAGGCTGCAAAAGCAATTGTTCAAGCACTAAAGATTAAACGACAAAACAACTTCATTTAATGGGCTCAGTGAAAGTAATAGTTAAACTCGTTCTGGACTATGCCTACGGAAAACACTTTAGCTAAAGGATTGTAAAATATTTTATGCCTGTGACCTGTTAAAGCTGAGAGGTCAGAGCTTGCATATTGTGGAAGGTCAGGAAGATAACTGCCAGTGGTAAAGGTTAGACTTATACGTACTTCTCATCACTCACGATTCATGTTCTCTTGCTTACACTCTTTCTTGCAGGTCACATATTTTCTCACTTGAAGTGTCCCAAGCACCCTGTTTTTCACATTACACTTTGAAGTTAAAATACAGACTATTACAACAAATTGCTTAGATTTCACCACACCCAACTGTAAAACAACTTTAGGATCTGTATACAAGCTTCAGTAAACAGTGATTCAATTGTAGACATAATGACATATGTTTTCCTTTCTTTTGATTACAATTATAACTACCATTCCTCATGCACTCTATTGTTTCCTATGAAATCGCATACTGAGCATTTGCAGTTAAGTACCTAGCTAACAGACTGATGGGGAAGTATTATAATAATAGTATTAATCATCATTTTTTTCTGTCATTTTAGTTTATGTTAACTTAGAAATAGAAATAAAATAGTATATACAGTGTCAAATTAATCATCAACAATTAAACAAAACATGTTTTTGCTTTGTTAGGCAAAGCTAATAGTTCTGTGTAAAATGTACAAAACTTTGCTAGCATGATAGCACTAAACTTATCTAGCTGCTAAGTTGAATATTCTACTTAGCTCTCTATATTATTTTTTTTTGTCTTTTTTAATTATTATTTTGTTCCTCTTAAATCTATCTTTATCTTTATAATAATAATAATTAAAAAGAAATAATATATAATATTAAGAGCTAAGTAGAAGTAAGTGTATAGGTTAGGTCAGGTGGATAACAAAAGTATAAGCCTTTCTGTCATTATTTAATTAGGGTTTCTTTCTCATAAATACATTTTAAATATCTTTTAAAATTATAAAAATAAATTAACAAAACAAAACAAAAAACATACTGTATGTAGTCCATATCATGACAAGAGCATAGATGTTGATCTATATGTGCTAAAGCACAGGTTAGTTTTGCTGACAAAGATAATCTGATCCTTTCCATTGCCTTTCCTTTTCCTTCCTACCTGTCATCCTGTCACTTCATCCCTCCATCCTAGTGAACACGATGCCATCCACTCCTCTATTCTTCCTGATCTTCATCTTGTTTCCTGTCTAACTCCATGATACGAGATGCTGTGCTTCACCATCACATCCACAGCTCCTGCTAAAAGGAAATAATAGATAGCAACCCATCATATGATCCACTACGCTCTGCGTAATGACACTTACTTAGAAAAAGCATGGCTATCTCCATAATCAAGATCTTCTAATAAATTCTCAAAAATAACAGGACACTATAAACCAGAAACAGAGCATTAGACAAAAAAAATAACAAATGCATATATATTGCTGAAGGCTGATATCAAAGTTTTAAGCTTGTCTTTTTTTTTAATGACACTGAAATGTTTGCCACTGTTTGGAGGTCAGGAACATTCAGCACCTCAGTGATCCTAATGAAAGCTTGTGCAACCTTCAGCAAATAGGACATAGGTCAAGGTCAAGCCATCCACATCCTCTAATGGATATCAATGCTCTGCTGGATATCAATGTTGTTGTTGCTGTTTTTCATATTGTTTTATTCTTCAAGAAACTTTGTTTAGATTTTCAGGTTGTCTAGAGAATTAGCTGTAACTATTCCTCCCTAAAGGACAAAAATATTTCTACATAAGACTACACCAGTTCTTATATATTAAGAAATATTTGATCTTTGTATATTCAGTGTATACAGGTGCCACAAAGTCAGAGGCTGACTATTGGAGCATTTTAAAATACTTTTCTTTTACCCATAGATCCAGACCTTCCAGTTAACCTGCATACTGGAGCTATATTCAGCTTTTCTTGCTGCTAATGTTAAATATGCAGACTGGCATGGCAAAGATCAGAAGCAATGGGCATGATCCCAAAGAGGTCAAATAGTTTAAATTGATGATCTTCAGCATCATTGGACAGGATGGAGACTGACGTCAAAAGCTTTCGTGTCCACATCTCCATTATAATCAAGCTCATTTTCATCTTCATCCTCCCCATGGTGACCTACGCTGCCATAATTTGGAAAGCGGCAGCTATTATCACCCAGAGGATGAACTTCTTCTGTCAACGTTGCCTTAAACGGATTCTGAGCATCTGTTACATTGACCATATCACCATCGAGGAGGTCCTATGATGAAGAAAGCTGCCTAGCCTAAAAACAATCAGCACACACAGATGCCTTCAACTGGCCAGGCACATTATTCACATAGATGCACTTCGATGGTTTCCACAAGGTGGGCAGCACAGCAGGAGACAATCTCGACTGACTTGTTGTCAGACTTTCATCAACAACCTCAAAGCCCTCCACATCTACTGGGATGAAGCAACTTATCATCAGTCGCACTCCCTGGAAGTCCCTTGTTGGTCAATATGCTACTTAAGAGCATGAGTGAAAAAGGAGAAGCAGAAGAATATTAAGCAGAGAGGGATAAAGGTCATCACAAAATGAACACTTTTTGGGTGGATGATTTGGCACAAATTATACCGTTGCTTGTCTTTCATTCATTTCTGTGTGTTTGCCCTTGACCCTAACCACAGGCTTCAAAGGCGGCAAGGATTGAAGTACAAATACTTTGTTACTGTACTGAAGTATTTTTCTTTTCTATGTGTACATTACTTATTTTTATGTATTTTCTTTATGTCATACTTATTTCTTCTGCTCACCTCATTTATTGTTGAAAAAACTGTACTTTTACTCACTACATTTTAAACAGGAGGGTATATATTTATTACTTTTGTAATTTTATTACGCTGTCACTTTCATGACATGTCATGACACACATGACATGGAGCTCCACCCCACATGAGAAGCATGGGAATAAAACAATTCCACCAATCCTAGTTTACAAAAATGATTGACTGGTCATTATGAAAAAACTTGATTGGTTAGTGAACCAAAGTGATTGCTGGTCTCTGCGCTGCAGATTCATTTGGTTCCTCCCATAGAGAGGACCAGCGGTAATGTAGCAACTGGCTAAATTAGTAGTACCAAATTAATGAAAAACACTAACATTGGTGATAACACTAACATTGCTAGTAACTTAATAATCTCCCAGTTATAATTTTTTCATTTGTCTTTGTGAAAAAGGCGTATTTTTTAGGTTAATTTTGACAAATTGACGTTTGCCAACCACACAGCAACTGGCTGATAGAAGCTGAAACCTTAAATCTTTAACAGAGTTAATCAACTATTCATTTATAGCATCTGAAAAGCCACAGCTCCCTTAAAATAAAACTACACCATTGTAAGATGGTCTCTTTTTTTTAGCCATGCTGAAAGTTATTCAACATTGTCCAAAAACTTGTGCAGAGTTCACTTCTCTCTGTCTAGCCATGTTTAACCCTGGAGCACCCATGGGGTCATATTTGACCCAGACTTTTACTTCATCGTCATATTCAACCCACACACCA
>JAQQZS010000008.1:8784789-8799773 GCA_030068045.1 Platyallabes tihoni | reverse complement strand
TTCATGAATTAGGGCTTCACTCTCTCTGTCCTGGTGCCCGAAGCTAGCTAGCTAGTCAGTCCTAGCCGCCTAGCTAGTGTAGGTCAGTGATAGGTCGCTTAGCACTCGACAAAAGCTAGCTTGCTGGGTTTTTTCATGTAATACGTTGTTAAAAGCAGCATTAGTATTTACATTCTATAATATGTTCTTACAGTGTATATAGATTTGATATTAACAGTATATTTTACTGTTCTAGATGCTTTATTTCGCTTACAAGCAGGATCTCACCATCTGTCGATTTTATTTAAAAATTTAGTTTAAAAAGGAAAACTGAGTAGTAAAAAAAAAAAAATTAAAGGTTAACACGTGGAATTAACTCGCACGTATTTCTGTAAGCATGCTAAAATGTAAAGTCATTTAGCAAGTTAGTAGCGTGGTTTATATCATATTTTTTGCTTTATTTAGGCTTTCCTTCATGTCTGTTCAGAGCTTGGGTCGGTTTATGCTCCGCCATTTTACCGCTGGAGCTTCAGTAATGGGAGCGCCTCGCCCTGGAAAACTGTCGAGTCATTTTGTGGCTAAATCAGCCCATCTACACAGAAACCCAAACAACGTTGGTGTTTTAAAATGTCGCATGGTGTTTCAGAAAATGACAAGTCAGTCATTTCAACATTGCATCCCCCCCAGTCAAACAAACTGATCGTGTAAGACTAGCACGCGAGACTCAGAAACCCCCTCCGTCTCCATGGCGGAAGCGGAGCTCCGCGCGCCCCGTTAGCACTGAGGCGGACTCGAGTCTGTGCACGTTGTAGTCATGTCTCCTCACTGGCCTCCGTTCCCGCCTCGACCGAGAGCGAAAGAAAGCGGATCCATTCCGTGATCAGCTGGTCGCCTCCAGCTGCCCGTCCTTCCTCCTTCCGCCGTAACGTTACCTCCCAGCATCCGCTCCGCTCCGAAACGCGCCATTCCGCGGCGAGAAGCGACCGATAGGCGAAACGGGCGACGCAAAATGTCCGCGGACTCGCAGTCTTCCAAAAGTCTTAAAGCGGGGACACAAAATGGAAGATTGGACGCATTTGGCAGCTGTGTTTCGTTTCGAGTGCAGAGTTATTTGAGATTTGAAGCCGTCACAGGCAATGGGCTCTGTCTCCCGATGCAGCGTAAATGGTTAGGGGCGGCGTAATGAACAACTATTATGTGTTGGGCTGGGTTTTAATTCCACTCCACAGAGTAAGCACTCATTCCTTTAGGGTTTACTTTATAATGGTTTCTCTAACTGCGTCATCTGCATCAAATTATACAGTTTACAAAAATATTAGACAGTAAGTCCAAGTATAATTAAGTGAAATTAAGCGTTTTTGCTTCACCATGTCAGTTAATTTTTTGTGGTAATATTTCAGATTTATTTATTTATTTGACCCACAATTACATTAATGTATTTTGTAAAAGATTTAAATACTAATTAGAGTTTAAGGCTGCGTTCACACTGCAGGCAAAAGTGCCCCAAATCTGGTTTGTTCTGTCTTTTATTTTTGCTTGTTTGTTTTAAAGCTCATACGTGGCTTTTTTTAAATTATTATTTTATTTAACACCTGCATAATCGTATGCAAAAAAAAACGCACTCACATGGGATCTGAGCTTTTTAGTTCTGATCTCAACAACTTTCATATGTGGTCATTATCGCAAAGCACCTCTTACAGAATAAAATATGGAAGTAATTTATAAAATTGTAAGGGGGGGGTATAAATCATAATTCAGTTTGACTTTGATGAGCAAGCTGGGGTGACAGCTGGTGGCAAGGAAAAACTTGCTGAAATAACAGTAGGAAGAAACTTTAAGAGGAACCGGACTCAACAAGGAAACCATCCTCATTTGGGTGATATCAGATGGTAGAAGTCAAATCAATTAAATGTTTGGCATCCAGTTTGCATATTTTTAATTTTACATTACACTGTGTATTTATGTAAAATAAAAACAATTTAGAAACCCTTTAAGTAAAATGCACAATTTCTTTTCTAATAATTCACTTTTTGTGTCTCTAGAAGTGATATTCGAGAATGAATGGAAGCATGGATTCCACAAGTAAAGAGCCAGGTAGGATATTTTTGCCAATTTGAAGGCGTTCAGTTTTACTTTATTGAATGTGCAGCTGTTTTATGTGTGCAAATAGAAAAATGCCCACCTAATTCCAACCTTAAATGCATACAGTTGTAGTTTGGGCCCAGGATGATTTGCTAAAACTCCTGGATGCCATGAAGGTGAATCTACCAGAAAAAGACCTGACCAAGTACAAGACGACTGAAGCTCATTTGGACTGGGGGAAGGTTGCTTTTAACACATACTCAGCTGAGATGTGCAAAAAAAAATGGCTTGAGGTCTCAAAAGAGGTGAGGATCAACACAAATTGAAGTGTACTGGATAACATGGAATAAAACTAGACATAGTAAAGTCAGTAATGTAACTTAAGTAATTAGGAAAAGATTTAGCTAAGTTTTAGGTTAAAATGTTCTTGGAACTTGTATCTTTTGTACATGTCCAACAAAGTGACAATCCTAACTGCTTTTGATGAAGTCAAGTGTGTGAACTTGGAATTTTATTGCGACAGATGTTACAACTTTGTGTCATTTTTTTTCTCTTTCAGATCCGTAAATTCCGCACACTGACAGAGTTAATTGTGGATGCTCAAGACTACATCAAGAATCCTTACAAAGGCAAAAAACTGAAGGTAGATAGATGTTTTCTGTCAGCAGACGTCTTTCAAGTTCTTTTATACTGCTCCAACTGTGGGTTTAAATTTTTTATTCCACTTAATAATCGTTTTAACACTTACATAATACATGTGGCATTTCCAATTTCCTTAAGGTTTTCACACTGGATGCTTAATTGTCAGAAAACAGCTTCTTTTTATGCCGCTGACTGTACACTTAATGTTAATATTTTATCGGGTTTTGTTAAAAGCTCTCTCATTTATTTTTTTTTATTTTTTGTCCTTTTCAACAGAAACACCCAGATTTCCCTAAGAAGCCACTGACCCCATACTTCCGCTTCTTCATGGAAAAGAGAGCAAAGTATGCTAAACTTCACCCCGAGATGAGCAATCTGGATCTTACCAAGATTCTTTCCAAAAAGTACAAGGAGTTACCTGAACGTAAAAAGGTGCAAACACATGATGTGGATTAATGCTTGGTGGAGACTTCTTATAGGCATCCATTTCTAGAATACAAGTTCAATACTAATTGATTGTGAGAATAAATTTTCTTTCTGGCGCTCGCTTACTGATGTGCAAAGTTGAATTCTTCCGGATTTTCTCCGCAGGAAAAATATGTGAATGATTTTCTCAAAGAAAAGGAAACTTTTGAGCTTAACATGTTAAAGTTCAAGTAAGTACCAGTGTAATATCCCAAAATTTGACAAGGAATTCTTTTTTTGTTTTGTTTTTTTTTTTGGTGCATGACATTTGGATTTCTTTATATCTACATCATTGTTCTGTTATTCAGTTTTTAATGTTGTGAGGGTTTGTGTATATATTCAGGGAGGACCATCCAGACCTGCTGGAGAATACAAGCAAGAAAGCGTCCAATGTACCAGAGAAACCTATGACACCACAGCAGCTGTGGTACAACCACGAGAAAAAAGCTTACCTCAAAATTCACCCTGAGGTAATTTCCTTTGACTCAGCTGTCCACACCATGTTAGCAATGTTGTTACTTCACCCAATCAGCCATTGTATGAGCCTGAAATGTAATCAGTAATGTAATCTGATTTCAATGTCCAGGCCACCACCAAAGACATTAAAGATAGTCTGGGGAAGAAGTGGACACAGCTTCCTGATAAAAAGAGACTGAAGTGGATCACCAAATCTCTGGAGCAACATAAGCAGTATGAGGTACAAGCAGCATGAGTATTTTACTGTTCTTACTGATTGAAATTCTTCAGATGGATATGTCCTCTGTCTTGCCAAGCCTGTAGACTTTAAATATTTGTGATAGATTACCAGCAATATGTGCGTGTTCTATGTATAAAAATTGTTTAGTGAAGATTTTTGAGTTTGTTGTAACCCTGTGAACCCTGACATGTGATAGGAGATAATGCGGGAGTTCATTCAACAGCACCCACAACTGAACATGACCGAAGACGATATTGTCAAGACCACTTTGACCAAAGCAGAAAGACAGCTGAAGGACAAGTTCGATGGGCGACCAGGCAAACCACCATCGTACGTATACAAAATGGCATCAAAAATAGAGAATAAATGTTCGTAATTATCATGAATGGGCTGCAAATCATCTGGATTGTTTGTCATTTAGCTTAAGAGATTGCAGTATTATTGTGGGTCTACTGTAGCATGTTTTGGGACTCTTCCATGATCTCTCATGCTGTCTCTCTAGGAACGGTTACTCCATGTTCTGTGCTGAGCTTATGTCTGGCATGAAAGATGTTCCAAGCACTGAGCGCATGGTCATGTGCAGCCAGCGTTGGAAGCTGCTCAAACAGGGCGAGAAAGACGCCTATCAGAAGCGCTGTGAGCAGGTCAGAGAACAATTTACAGATTACTCATGTAGTAAGAATGCATAAATGTGCATACAACAAACAACCTTGCTGCAAAAACTGTACTAGTAGCATGTGCATACCACTGTGTATTAATGATCTGAATATAAATGTGCACACCAGACAGTAAGCTGCTTTAATTTAAAATATGAGCTGAGCTTTTCCACTTATCATCTTTTAATTACATTTATTTCAGAAAAAGAAAGAATATGAAGTTGAGATGAACCGTTTCCTGTGTGTAAGTGGATTAAGCTACTTTATTATTATTAATGTTATTAATAATAATAAAAGTGATATATTCAACTTTGTAAAATTGGTATGTTTTTATCTGTTCTGCAGAGCATTTCAGAGGAAGAACAGCAGAGAATCTTAGGAGAGCAGAAGATGGTTGGATTTAAAAAATCCACTGGTGGTGCCAACCCCGGTCCCAAAAAGAGTTCTAAAGCAAAGGTTAGTGTATTTTTATTTATTTAATTATTTTTTTTTACTGTCTTCCCATTATGTCCATTCATCTGTATATTCACATTAGTCTTTATCCATCAACCCTTCCTTATATTGTCTTAGTCTTCTTACCATTTTTCTCTTCCATGTACAGAGTAGTCCGGTTAAGCCAAAGCGTCCGATCTCTGCCATGTTCATTTTTTCTGAGGAAAAGAGGCAGAAGCTTCAGCAGGAAAGACCTGACTTGTCTGAAAGTGAACTCACCAGACTTCTGGCCCGCATGTGGAATGAGCTTTCAGACAAGAAAAAGGTAACATCTTGCACAAAACGGATCGGCCGTTTCGCTGTGGGCAAAAGCTTGTGCAGCCATACTGTTAGTCTTGATGCTTGATAAAGAAGAGTTTGACCAAAAAGTTGTGCACTTCTTCATAAATCAAGGACACTCAAAGTACAGTACAGTGCAGAAGTCTTGAGCCTTCATCTTAGTAGCTTGCAAAGAGACAGATTTTCTTGTAAAGTAGTCTTGAGTAATAGTTCACCAGGCTTGCTGAAATTGTTACATAAACAGCCAGTTTTTAAATTGTATCTTTTACTGTGACAAGCTGGAAAGTCATTTGTTCCAATTTCTTTAAGTGATTCTACATAATTTAATTTAATATCAAGAAATGAGATTTGGCTCACAGGATTTTTGCATAGTAAATTATATGAAACAGCATGGCAGCACAAGCTTTTGCCTGTGGTCATTGAAAACTCCCCCTAACTTACAGGAAAAATACAAGAACCTAGAGGCGGTGCTGAAGGCAGAGTCAGAGAAACGCGGAAAAGAGGAGCAAAGCAAGCTGCCGGACCCACCCAAGACTGCACAAGACATTTGGCAGCACAGCGTTATTGGTGATTACTTGGCCAGATTTAAGGTAAGAGAAACATGTGAAGGTTTTGTATGAGTAGACTGGAAGTTACAATGTTAAGAATGGATCTTAAAATTTCACTTTTTGCTAATTTTTTGTAACATCAGAATGATCGACCAAAGGCACAAAAGGCAATGGAGGCCACGTGGAACACAATGGAGAAGAAGGAGAAAATCATGTGGATCAAAAAGGCTGCAGAGGACCAGAAGAGATATGATGTGAGCAAGGCATTTGTCTAACACACACATGTGTGCGTGTTATATATATATATATATATATATATTATATATTTCAATTTACATACAATAAAGACTTACGGCTAACTTTAACACCATCATGTTGTGTTTAGTGAGCTAAAGATGAAAATCTAGTAAAAATGTTGTCTCATAGTAATGTTCCCTAGAACACATCCTATTGCAAATAAGTAAATTATTTGAGAAATAGTGGCAATTATGTTTATGCCAATGAAAATACTCTTTCTTTTACTCTGAATCTGAAAGTAACAAACTAGCTTTTCTGTCTTTTTCCTGTCAGAGAGATTTGAGTGAGATGCGCTCTCCTGCTGGGGTCGTTGCCTCAGGGAAGAAGATGAAATTTGAAGGAGAGCCTAAAAAGCCACCATCGTAAGTTCTTTTTTTTTGTGCATCTCTTGAACCACATACACAGCTCCACCAATTGTGTTTTGAGGGTTGTTTTTCGCAAATGCACTTGTTAACTATGAGTGATTCTTGTAGGGCACAGTCGAATAGTAGCTAAATGACTAGACTTAATACTGCTCTTAATGCTGTCTTTGACTTCTGTTCCCTCAGAAATGGCTACCAGAAATTTTCTCAGGAAATGTTGTCTAACGGGGAGCTGAACCACCTGCCCATGAAAGAGCGTATGACTGAAATCGGTAGCCGCTGGCAGAGTCTCCCGCAGAAGGAGAAAGACCGCTACAAGAAAATTGCAGAGGAGAAACAGAAGCAATACAAAGTGCAGCTTGAGCAGTGGCTAGCGGTACTTTACCTCTCCTATTAACTCTGTTTTCAGATATAAACATGTGGCTGGCATTTATTAAAATTATTAAACGCTTATAAACATTTGGCAGAACATAGTTCCAGCAGCAGTAAATTAAATATTTACTTATTCCTCTGTGGCACCTCTGTAAATGACTGTAAAAACCAAACATAAACCAGCGTCTCTTGCAGGAGCATTCATGCATTAAATATGTGGAGTTTTGTTTTATTTTATTTTTTTTATTATATTCTGCAGTGAATGATGAAATAATTTCTTTTGCAGAGCTTATCATCTCAAGAGAGAGCTGCGTATAAGGAATACAATTCCTTGGTAAGTTAGGAATGGTCTGCCATTTTGGTATGGTATATTCGATTTCTCCAAACATTTAAAAGTTACTAAAGTTAAAATTGTATTTCATCCTTTTTTTCTCTCTCTCTTTTCAGAAAAGGAGAGGCACAAGTAAACCAGGGGGTACCAGTGCTAAACAGAAAGCCAAGCCCAAGTCCTCAGTCAGTGTCGTAAAATGCCTTTTTATAAAATTTTGTGTAAGATGATGCAGTAACCATGATGCATCAGTTGTCTTATGTTTACTATGTATAATTTCTTGTATAGGATGAGGAAGATGATGAGGAAGAAGAGGAGAAAGAATCTGAGGATGGATCATCAAGCGGAGAGGAGAGCGAAGATGATGATGATGATGATGATGATGTGAGAGATCTAGAATTATGCATTATGTATTGGTATCATGTAACATTTTCGTGTCCAAACGGTTTGGAAGTTGGAGAAGTGAAACATATATTGGTTACTGTATTTTTTTTCCTCCACCTGTGAAGGGTTGAGAGCTGCTTCTAAACCAGTCCATTGAACCAATTTTAATAGAAGATTATGGATAAAAGTTATTGATTTTGATAAGTTAAAAAAATGATTTGTAATCATAGCCATTTGTAATCAAAGCCATATCTGTGCTTTTAAGTAGATTTTTTTTTTTTGCATTAAGCTGTCATAAGGAAAATTAATCTTTATTCATTTATTAAATTTTTGTTCCAGAATGAGGACGAAGATGAAGAGGACGAAGAGGCAGAAGATAAGGAGAATAAATCAGAGAGCAGCAGCAGTGCATCAAGCTCAGAGGATTCTTCTGAATCTGACTCCGAGTGAAGGGGAGCTGGAGTAGAGTGAGCCCACAGACTGCCACAGACCCTGTGAACTGAGCCATGAGGCAGAGCCTTGGGCCTGCTGTGCACTCCTCTAGCCACTGCACCACAATGTCCATTCTCTCGCACACCTTCCTTTGCTTTAGCCCCCCGATTCCCCTTCTGTCTTGCCTGGCTGAGCTTGCCTGTTGAGGTGATTGAGGACTAAGGATTCCTAAATTCACACCCATCTGTATCTTTAGTAGAGGTTAAATCATCCCATGAACTATTAATATTTTTAGTTCTGTGGCGAGTTTAAAAAAAAAAAAAAAAAAAACATCACACTTTGTTGCATTGTTTTCAATAAATAGTTTGGGTTCTTTCCAGTCTTTAGGAGAATGAAGTGAGCCAAAGAATCTTCTAGCTTGGTGGGTTTTCCGAGGAGGTGAAGTGAAAGAGATGATTCTCCCCCCCTCTTCACTGTACTAACCATCATGTCCCCCTCCCCATTTCTTTTTACCCTATACTGCTTTAGTGATGTAATTTTGTTCTTTGGTTCATGATGTGGTAACTTCAGGAACAGTGAAGCAAACTTTTTTTTTTTCTTTCTTTCTTTCTTTTTTTTTAATCTCAGTCCATGCGTGTAAATAAGCCACCATATTCTGTGTGTTTAGGTGTTGGAGCTTGGAGCTGCTTTAACCATGTTTCCCCCCCTTTCCTTTATATAAATGCTAGAGATTCCCTCATTTTGTGTTGGATTTTAACAATTCAAATCAAATGATTGCTTTAAATTCAAAGACATTTTTTTAGTCTTTGTAATAAAAATAGCAAAAAGTTATATTTTGTGGTATACTTTTGAGAGGAATCTCCCCCTCCAAAAACTGCATATAACAGTTTTTTATTTTTTTTTTTTGCTTGTTTGGTTTTTTTTATTTAATGTTGCTTTTCAGGGCTATACAATTTTCCTTTTTTAAATGGTTTGTTTTAAATATTGTTTTTTTTTTTTAAAGGTCTAGTCTGTATGAATCTTTTCCTTGCACTTATCTTGAACAGCCTAGTCCGCTGAATGTCCACTTGGTGTTTCTGTTGTCCCCATTCCTTGTAATCCCCTTTATATATTTTTTAATAATCACTGATGCATTCTGATACGCACCAGCTCAAGGAATGTAAACAGATGTTTTATTTAACAGATGAGCGTTCCTTTATGTTATGTATATATGAACAGTTTGGGGCGGCTGTTTTATCAACCCCCCCCCCTCCCCCCATCATCTTTCCCCTGTGTGTTGAAAAAGAAACAAAAACCATTGCATAAAAAATTTTAAGAGTTTGCTAGGTTTTGAGCTGTGCCCGCATCACTTGGATCACTGATGTCTGTATTTTATGCCCCAACACAATGTTAGAAGACCCAGAGGTGCTGCATCAATTCCCCTTCGTATGAACAAGACATGATGTGTGTGTCTCCTATATATCGAGCTGAATAATCTGCTTATTTATAACGTTTTGTTGAGAGCATAGCAGCTTATGGAACCCACTGTAGATGTGGCAGTAGGACTAGAAGTGAGGAGATCAGTGCAGATGGATCTGGATCACTGCTATTGTATGGTAATTGTAAATATGACCTTTTTTTGTTTCTTTGTTTTTTTTGTATTGAGTGACCGTTGTTTAATTTGTATTTTCATTTGACCCGAGCTTCCTTAGGCGATGCTTGCAGCGGCCACTGGTCTGGATTAGTTTGTCATTTGGTCTGAGGAGGGAAAATTTTAAATTTATGTTTTAGGTTTTATACCCCTCAGCTATTTGTTTATTTGTAGAAATGGCAAAAAAAAAAAAAAGAAATTTGTACTGCTAATTTGGAACATTTGGATGTTTTCTATAGTCAGAGGTGTTATTCCTGGAATATACCATTTGAACAAATAAACCTGTCTTTAGCAACTGCCTGACCCTCTCTTTCTTTTTTTTCTTTTCTTTTTTTTTTATTACTTCAATGTATTTTCTTGTGCTTGTATTAAAAAGCAAATGGTAAATTCTGTAATCTGTGGTTTCTCCTTGACTGTAATTCAGGAATCTGGGTGCTGGTGCTCGGTAGGTGATTAGTAATGCCTGGCGTCTGTCAAAATGGCTGCGCTTTATTATTTTTCCATATTTAAATATTCAGCGGCTTTTTCATCCATATATTAGGTGGTTATATTTAATAATACTTAGAAAACCACATTTCTTTAACATTGCACTTCGCTGAAGTGTATAAACCCGCTATAAGGACAGTGACGCTGGATCCAATGGTAGGTTTAATGTTAGTTATTGTGTTACAGATTTGAAAGTAACCCAGTAGCACTTAGTGCCTCAGTAACCGTTGCGTCTTTATAGATACATTGTATCTTTTTCACTGTAATGGTCGTTACTGTAACACTACTAGACTGGTTGTTTTTATATACACTGACTGTACAACGTTACTGTATGTGCTAAATAGCTAACAGCTAGCAGTTCCTGTCACCTGTACGCGTGATAGAAGCGACGCTACTCGCAAAAAAAAAAAACACGATGTATATAAATACATGTTGTATCCGTTTTATCTATTTAAAAAAAATGTCCAGGAAAAATGATGTCATGAAATGCTGTAAGTTGACATCTATCGAGCTAACAAAGCCTGTAGGTTCTGGTTGTGGCGGTATTTCCTGTTTGAAGTTTGATTAATTGCTCAGTTTTATAAAGAAATGCTTAGCGACTGTGTTACAAGGTGTTAAAAAGGCAGTCTGAGGCAGTCTTCGTTTTCTCGAAGTTTCCTTGGTGAAGGAAGTTAATTCATTTATATGGAAAAGAAAGTTTATTATTCTCTCTTTTTTTTTTAAAGTTGTGTTCAACTTCTCTGATGGAAAAAAACATGTTTTTGCTTATTCTGACCAGCTAATAAACCACAGGCCACAAGTGGAGCTGTGTGATATACACTGATCAGCCATAACATTATGACCACCTGCCTAGTATTGATTAGGTACCCATGTGTTCTGTCACCATTCTAGAGGAACCAGCGTTAACCTTTTCAGCAATTTGGGCTACACGGGCCAGTCTTCGCTCCCCATGTACATCAGTGAGCCTTTCCATGACCGCCCATCACCCTGTTGCCAGTTCATCGGTTTTCCTTCCTTAGATCACTTTTTGGTATGTCTTGACCTGGGGACATCCCACAAGACCTGCACCTTTGGAGTTGTTCTGACCCAGTCATCTAACAATTACAATTCGGCCCTTCTTACAGTAGCTACTATTTTTCATCTCATTACAATGATGGCTGGAAGTGGGTGGGGTATGGTGGACGGCAAGTGAACCTTGTTCCTGAAGTTGATTTTTTTTTGAAGCAGAAAAAAATGGGCACGCGTAAGGATTTGAGTGATTTGTGGGACAAATTGTGATAGCAAGAGGACTGGGTCAGAGCAACTGACCCAGTGGGAAGTTCCTGGTGTGCAGTCATCATGACCTACCAAAAGTGATCCAAGAAAGGAACGTCGGTAAACTGGTGGACTTACAGTACTGATGGACATTGGGAGTGAGGGTTGGCCGGTATAGTCCCCTCTAATAGAATCGCTAGTGTAGATCAAATTGATGAAAAGGTTAATACTGGTTGTAATAGAAAGGTATAACGTGTAATTCTTTAAAATATGTCTGTTACATTCCTTTCCCTCTACAGCCTCCGTCTGCTCTATAACCCATTAACTATGATGGCTGTCCTACAATAACTGTTGCAAATGAAAATGGATGATATTTCTCTGTCAGGCCTGGATAACACCAAGCTAGAGGTAAACACTCAAATCCAATTTACCACCCATCCAAAACAAAGTAATCAACTAAACCTGGTAAATGTCCAGTATAAACTACTGTAAGCTCTTGTCTCTGTCTGTTTTTTTTTTTTATTTAGGCCTTGGCTCATGACATCTACTCAGACTTGGTGGAAGATGCATGTTTGGGGCTTTGTTTTGAAGTGCACCGAGCTGTCAAGCAAGGCTACTTTTTCCTGGACGAGATGGACCAAGAAAGCATGAAAGATTTTGGTGAGTGGAAGAGTGACCATCCTTTAGACTTTAGAGGTGTTCCACAATTTCTGGGCTGTGTCCAAGGGGTTCTCAATCTGTCTGCAATTAGGTAGCCTTTAACTGTGAAGAAATTCCCCTAAACCCCTCAAAATATTTATTTAATAAACATAATCCTTATGTTCTTATGTTTTCCATATAATTTAGTTATTAGTTAGTCATATTTCTTGAAGAGGTATTATTTTTATCGATGATTTAAGGGGACATAGAGTTAAATGTATACATTTAAATATTTATCAATGACTAATTTAAATAATGCTCAAAAAATTTTTACTAGTTCTCCATGATTTTTTTTATTTGATGTCAGATTTAGCTTTTCTGTCTTTCTATCCTGTAGAAATTGTGGACCAGCCAGGTTTGGACATATTCGGACAAGTGTACAACCAGTGGAAGAATAAGGAGTGTGTGTGCCCCAACTGTAACAGAAGCATAGCAGCCTCACGATTCGCCCCTCATCTGGAGAAATGTTTGGGAATGGGGCGCAATAGCAGTCGCATCGCCAGCCGCAGGTCAGCACATTTCACATCCGCTTCCATTCACGTAGAAGTATACTAATTCCAGAAGAGAAATTTGCTTTACAGTCAATATCAAGAACAAGTTAGGGAGCAGAAGGAAGAGTGAACAGAAACCCCTTCTCACTTCAACATTCAAAATGCAGACATCAGTTTAGAAATGATGTACGACTGATGTAACACCATCACTGGTACTTAAATTAGTTCAGGGCATCTACATTATAGAGTTTACCATTTAAGGTTAATATTATATACAGTACTGTGCAAAAGTCTAAGGCATAGGCAAAGGATGCCTTTAAAAAAAAGATTAAAGGTAAAAATGTGTTCAGTTTCCTAAGGAAATCAACTTCTAAGTTTTACCGAGCATCCTACAGATCCATCTACAGTTCTTCTAAGGACTTTGACTGTTTCACCTGCTTCATTATTGCATGCGAAACCCAAGGAGCTTCCATTTTGTTTTTCTGCCATACAAATATTTTTGTGTAACTTTTCATTTTGTAGTGGAATACTAATGGTTGAAAATCAGAAATGGTTTTGTACTTACCCAATAATACAGTAATAATTAAATAAGAATTATAAAATACAACTTTTGCACTGTAGCGCTGCACTGTCTAATTACTTTTTTAAATCATATTGTCCTTATTTTGACTCATATTGGAATTTAAATGCAATATGTAACTATTAAATGTATTAATTAGTAATCAAACTTATTTATCTATGCTAGCAGCAAATTACGGCACAAAGGAATTACCAGATACTAATTTATCACCTCAAACGTTACTACAAATACTTAAATTACAGTATTAACAAACTCTACATACATTTCCTATTATGTGTACATTACATAAAATGAAATGCAGCCTTTCACTATTACATAAATGCCCATATCAGGATTTCAATTAATTGTGCAGTACTAGTATTATACATACTAGTAGTGTTACAACTCCTTTTTTGTTTCTACCGCCTTAGGACACTCGGACACTTGCATATAAAATTGATAATTTTACATTAATAATATTACCAGTTTGGTCTAAATGGCACTTTTTTTGTTATTTAACCTTACATGTAGCTCTTCAGCCAAGTTGTGTTTGTTGTCTTACGTTTGTTTTTTACGTTTTGCAAAAGACCTGCCATATTTATCTGCGTATATAAAGTTATTTGCACAGTATGTTGTACTATAATTTATTTTTAAAAATGTTCGTAAAGGAATCAATGAATGTTGTAAAGTTACAAAAGTAGCCATCTTGGATCAATTGAATCAAGACAATGTCCATTATTAAAGCGCTATATAAATAAAATTTAATTTGTTCTCTTAATGCAATTTGGTAATATTCTTGCCCTGACTTAAATTTTTTAAGCATCAAGGCATTCATTTTAATTTAATTGCATGTACTGTATATTACAATTCAGATGCAACTGTGTCAGAGTTCCAGTGTTGTTACATTAGGCTGGGAGCTCCAGTGCACAATTAATGATGCAACCTTCAGAAATCAAATCCTTCTTAACTACATTTTAGGAAAATTGCTTAAAGTTGTTTTTTTTTTTTTTCATTTAGCTGTTCCAATAAAATTATAAATATTAGTGAAATGTTAAATTATTCATCAAAACGCATCTCCATAATCTCGCTTAGACAGAAAGGTCAGCAGAAATTTTCTTTTAAGCATGTTGTATGCATCCTGTGTGTCTTTAGGATAGCCAGCAGCAACAACACAACCAAGTCAGAAAGTGACCAAGAGGACAACGATGACATCAATGACAACGACTGGTCGTATGGTTCGGAAAAGAAACGTGAGCTGACTCATTCAGTCATTTATTTCAACTATGTGTTCGTCATACAGTAAATCTTAACCATTAAAATGACTTTTGGAGGCTTTAAATGTTTTTTTTTGTTTGGTCCCTACAGCCAAGAAGAGGAAGTCAGACAAGGTATTTAAAAGTTTTGTTAAGTTTCGTCTGGTTTTACAGATTAGCCTTTAATGCGAACTTCATTTCTATAAGTTTCATTATGGATGGATGCAGAAATGTTTTTTAGATTTCCAATAGAAAAGATTTTATACTACACACATGTGGATAATGCTGTACTTTAGTACCGACTGTGTAGCTTTTAAATCTTATGTACATGTGACTCCACAGAATCCAAATTCCCCCAGAAGGTCCAAGTCGCTAAAACATAAAAATGGTGAGTTCAAATGTTTCATAATATGTCCTGGATAAATTATTAAACACTGTCAGGGCAAAGAAAAATCACACACACACTAATTTTTCATTAGACCACATTTAGCTTTTAGAGCAGGGGTGGGCAATTATTTTCCCCCAGGGGCCAAATGAGAAGCAGAAAATATTGTAGAGGGCCGGGCGGCCAAAAGTTTGAAATCTACTCTGGTTATT
>JAQQZS010000008.1:8745014-8756529 GCA_030068045.1 Platyallabes tihoni | reverse complement strand
AGTGCAACAAAGTGCAACTGCAGTCGCAGAAGACTTCCTGTAGCGTTTTTTTTTATTTTTTTTTTGTCACAGCAGAGCTCAGGTATTTTCCTACTGAGCATGCTCCACTGTCATGGATGGGTTGCAAATTGTTCTCCATAATGTTCATTAGTTTGTGCAGCATCCTCTCTCTCTCTCATGTATGTGTATGTAAATAAAATCCAATAAAATAAATGTCTTTAAATGAGCACTGAGTACAATTCATTGTACTCAGTACTGTTACAAGTTACCGCCCATAATAATTGCCAGATAATATGGCAAAACATTATGCAGGCACCTGACCACAACATCCTTTTTTTTTTTTTTAATATCCTATTTCTGGTTTAGTCCACTCTTCTGTTTTTCATATTAGTTCCAGTTTTCTTTGAATGATTTCCACTCGATTGTAGAGCATGGTTGAAGTGATTGGCCTGTGCACCAAGAGCATTCGTTAGATCAGGTGCTGATATATGACGGAGAAAGCTGGGGTGCTGTCAGCATTGCAGTTTACTGTATCCCAAAGGTGTGTAGTGGGGAGGAGGTCAGGGCTCTGTGCAGGTCACTCAAGGGACACTCTTCCACTCCAATCTTGGAGTCACCAAATTGTGATAGCTAGACGACTGGGTCAGAGCAGCTTCAAAACAGGAGGGTTTGAGGGATGTTCCTGGCCTACAGTGGTCAGTGAGCTATCAATGTCTGTCCAAGTAAGGGAAAAGGATGAACCGGGTGGCTAAGGCTCATTGGCGTATGTCTCTGAAGACTATAGCCAGTTTAGTTTGATCCAATAGAAGAGCTACTACAACTCAAACTGTTGGGTCCCTTAGAAAGGGTGGTCATAATGTGGCTGATTAGTATATATACTTTAAAGTGTCCTGTTCAGCTTATATACTTGAATACACCGTTATGGAGATTATTATGGGATGTTGTTAATTTTTGCTAACTCACTCTCTACTCCAGCACTGTGGTTGGGGCTATTTCTTTAAATCTCCATAACTACGACACTCTTTCACTTTCCTTTCTGCACCACACACACACACACACACTCTCTCTCTCTCCCACACAGACGCAGAGAGAGAATACAGTGTTTGAATGGGTGAGGGATAAACAAAATGCAAACAATGCGGCACAGTGGTCGAATAAAGAAACAGAGGACGTCTGACTGAGCTGTGTTTACCTCAGGAACCGGTTAATAATGTCATTTAAATCAGACACAAAGGTAAACTTCCTGTTGCATTTCTGGCGCATAGGCGAAATGTCTTCCTGATTTTTGAGGGGGGGAAATATATATATATATATATATTGTGTTTTAGTCTAATTTGTTGAGCCTTTGGCTCATTAATATCTCTGCATAGAATTCTATTAAATAAATAAACGAGTCTATGTTAAAATAATTGTAATAGTAATAATTAAGGTTTCCCCCCTTTGTTTTGTTTTTTTGTTTGGTCCATATCTCGTTTGTCCAGCAGATGGCGGAAGTGAGACATACAGTATGCGTACGAGGGCTTCCCGCCGATATGGAGCGCGAGCGGCTAGAAGATAAGCTTATGATCCATTTTCTGCGCGAGCGGAACGGAGGAGGAGAGATCTCATCCATCAGCATTAAAGCAGCAGATCCATGTGCCGTCATCACGTTTGAAGATAGCCGAGGTCACTTCCGTTCTAAAGAGTGTCTGCATGTGATAAAGTGATAAGGGATTATGTTGGCCAATTGTTTATGAATAAAGTAATAGACTATAACATGGGGTATTGGTGGCTCAGTGGTAGGTTTCTCTCCTGTGGTGTTGAAGGCCTGGTTTCAATTCCTAGCCAAAGCCCAAACCTCAGCCCGGACGAAATGGGTTGCGTCAGGAAGGGCATCCGGCATAAAACCTGTGCCAAATTGTTGTGCGGTCTGCTGTGGCGACCCTCTGATGGGAGCAGTTGAAAGACTAACAACAATTAAAACATACTAGCACTCACCACTGTGGCTTAGTGGTTAGCCTGTTCTCCTTGTGCTTTCCTCTTACAGGATCCTCCTAAAAGCATAGGCTAATTTGGATTGTCTGTGTGCCCTACAGTGGGTTGTGTAGGGTGTATCCCGCAGCCTATGCCAAGTTCCCTGAGAGCGACTCCAAGTCACCCATAACCCTACGCAGGATGCCTGGTGTAAATAATGGATGGATGAACATAAAATAATACCCCTTATATTCCAGGAGCATGGAGACAGGGTAGAGTATTTCCATCCATCCATCTAGGAACAATGGAGGCCAATGTTGACCACTATATTTATTCCCATTTTTATGGCCGTTTTGGACCTCCGGTCAACATTCAGACATGCATTCACAGACTACAAGCAATTTGGGAACACCAATTAGCCTAATCTGCATGTCATTGGACTGTAGGAGGAAACTGGAGTACCTGGAGGAAACCCACCAAGCATGGGGAGAACATACAAACTCCATGCATATAGACTCCTAGGTGGGAATCAACCCTGGACCTTGGAGGTGCAAGGCAACAGTGTTAACAATGTGTTACCACCCTAAAGTATTTTCCAGTAATAGCACAGCGTGAAGTGCTTTATTTCTCTTAAACCTCAAAATTTGCCAAAGATTATTTGATTGATTAAATGTACTATTTAACTGTTTACTGTAGTGAAACCTTCCGAAAAAAAGAGTTTTCTGCATTTACTGGCATTAGAAGAATTTAAATTCACCCTCGTTGTTAAATTAAAGGCACATTATTACCTCTCCGATTGACACTAGAGACTTCACCACTGAGAGTCACCATATAACAGTTAGACATGTTTTTAATAATATTTGTCAAGGATCCACCTCACACGTCCTTGTACAAGTTGTTACAATAGAAATGGTGAGAAGTTTCAAGTTTTCTATATGGTGTGCACAAGTACAATGCACAATGTTCAGTGGAATACTTTTACTTTGAATGTTTTCCCATAGCACCTATAGACACAAGCATACATCATTGACAAAACTGCACAGTGTAAGAGATGAGACAGGAAATGGAATGTACTTGACAACCAGTGATGATTTTATAAAAAATAAAAAAAATAAAATAACTCAAACATCATAAGAGACACATCACATCTGAACTACAGTCTAACCAGTCTAATTAAAGAATTCAATCAAATATTTACAGCATACTTACCATTACAGCACTTCTGATAATGCTGTGATTTTAAGATTTTTCTGGAACGATTCATTTATATTTTATTATATGTATATGTCTCCATGGCTGTAAAAGAATATCTATAAATTTTTTCCTCATTTGATTATGTACACATTTGCTTATTTTCTCCTTTTCTGACTTCCTACAGTTGCTCTCAATGTGTGCAGTCATAGTCCACACGTTTTAGAGGTAGATGGTAAGCTGTATGACCTTTCTTTGAGTTTTCCTGGGCAGGAGTCAATACATCTGAACAAGGTATGCTAGAAGGACAAGAATCAATTACATATTTATCTCTTTAAGCCTAGACATATAAATGGTGTCCTATTATGTTTTTCATGTTTCTCTTTTTCTGACATCTCTCTGCAGGCTATACTTGATATGTCGGTGACAATAGATTGCAAGCGCTTGCCATTGGGTGAAGAAACTATAAAAACTACCATTGAACAATTTCCAGATATCACTGTTAATTACATTAAGCCTCAGAGGCACTGCACCTTAAAAGGATGCTATACGGAGGTTAAAGAAGTGGTATCATACTTGACAGAGCTTCTTGTAGACTTTGAACCTCCACATGAGGAAAGTGATAGAGTTCATGTACATCATAAAGGAATAGACAACCCTTCAGACCAATCCCATGGACCTCACTTTGGTGGAGATGTTTCTTTGCATCACGAATGTTCAAATGTAAATGGTTTAAAAGAATCACAGGCACAAACACACTCTGATGAGAAGTTAAAAGACTGGGTAGATGCAGTAAGTGTGGAGGCGCTTTCCCTAATCATGGAGGCAGATGTATTTGCATATCTATGCAACAGAAGTGAGAAGTACCAGAGTATATTGCAAAACCATGGCGTCCATGTGGTTGATGTCACATCTGCAGGAGTCACCACACTGTATTTGCAATCGAATGTAAACGGCAAAACCGGGTCAAAAGCAGAAAAACACCTAAACCATGCCCGCAAAGAGCTAAGTCAACTTTACCAGCAGGTGGAGGGTAATTTGAGAAGAACTCAGATTCCAAGAAGTGCCCTTAACCTGGATGGAGAACAAACTGCAGCATTTAGGGACGTAGAGTCAATACTGCCCAAAGTGCTCATCAGCTATGATCAGACCCATGTTTACATTGTAGGTGAGAGCAGTGAAGTCTCTCAAGCCAAACAGATCCTGCAGTTTGGTTCACCTAATGAGAATTTAAGAGCAAAGCAAGAAATCTCATTTCCATCATCTCCTTCGAGCTCCTACACCCCAATTGCTGAATCAGAGACAATGCAGATGGTCGTAGTGAATAGTGAAAGCAGTCCAATTACCCCCAAAATGAGAGTCTCTGATGCTGAGAGAGGAGTAAGGACTGGGGAGGAATACAGACTGGCTGCTCGATTTAAGAACTCTGACATGGGCTTACTGGCGTTTGGCCATATAGAAAGAGGAAGATCAAGAGAGTGCCAAGATTTAACCAAAGCCATTCAAACATCAAATTCCGGACCAAATCTATCCACAAATTCCTCACTTGTTAATGCAGTTACAGTCAATAGTGACCAAAACAGGACTTCTCAGTTTGGTGTTTTCAAATACACTGGTGTAAATAATGTGGAGGGTGACATCCTGTTTCAGACAATGGAGCCACCATCCCTTACGGGCACATTGAAAAACAGTGGTCAGGTCTCAAACAAAGACAGAACAAATTCTGTAACTGTTACCCCCCGAGTGGCACCTGCATTCATAACTCCACTTAACTCACCTGTGAATGACCTTACACGGCTTGAGAAACTGTCTACAGGACCTACAATAGACTCTACAACCACCTCTACTTCTTCCTTACGAAGGGCAAATAGTTTTTCAGGCCAGCAATCACAAAAACAGATGATACCGAAGACTGTAACTGACGAGAAGTCATGTCTTGCAACAAATTCTTTTAGGAGACCCAGATCCAGTAGCCTAAATAGGATGTCTGCACAGGCACTTAAAAGCAGCACTGTATCAAAGGACATCATTGTACCTACACTGAGATGGAGTTATATAAAAGAGGCTTACCAGTCTGATCTAAAGTCTCTGCTTTCTGATCTCAAAGTGTCAGAGAACTCCATAGACAAGTCTAAGACCATGGTTATTCTAAAAGGATCAGCATCATCCAAGGTTAAAGAATGTCAGCATGAGCTTCAGAAGCTAGTTGATGGGATAGGTTTAGACTTTTGTGTCCAAAATCTTAAACTGGCAGATCTTGGTGTGACTGAAGGCAATGATATGTTGAAGGAATGTTTCTTGAACATACGCTCACACTTCAGCAAAATTGTACTGCAGTATGTAAAGGATGCCGTTTTTCTGATGGGACCTAAATCTCAGTGTTTTCAAGCCATTGAAATGTTAAAAGAATTGTTTCCTAATGGATTATCTCATTCTGAATCTTTGGTCAATACCTACGCCCATCACGGAAGTATAGATCCAAGTCAAGCAAATGCATTAGCTAACCAGACACTAATTAAAAGCAGTAGTCAGATTAGACCATATCAGACCAAAGCTAATAGTGAGAGTGCTGCAAAAGACAGACTAAAAGGATGCAAATTAGAGTCCATGATTGCAAGTTATGTGGAATCACCAAAGCCAGTGGCCAAGGATACACTTAAGAAAGCTTCAGATTTGGAAATATGCAAGACCAGCCTATTACCTGGCAAATTTTCTGAGGTAAGTGGAGTGCCGCTGGGACCGAGGGATGACTGGCAGAAGCCTTCATCACTCACAATCCAGAAAAGCCAAAAAGCAACTACTCTGCCTTTGAAACAGTCCAACTTTCCAGTCTGTAAACAGTTGGGAACGTGTGTGTGTGGAGAGAATGGTACACCAACAAGCTGTGGTGTTGTTCTCTGCTCCGACTGTACTCTACTTCATGCTCAGTGTACAGAATGCACTAGAGTGAATGAAGCCAGAAAAGCTTCAAAGGAAATGCAAGTTCATCCACTCAAAGAGGATCAGAATACAGAAGAGCTCAAAGCAAAAGAGGCTCAAAGCATAAGACCAAAACAGGAACAAGGCATTCAGGGCAAAATGAGGTTTACGGAGTTGTCAGTGAAGCTGCCAGGCTTTGAGCAATACAGAACAATCAAGATTACCTACTCCATACCTGACGGCATTCAGGGAGTACGTGTGCTTTCCACCCATGTTATATTTTATATTAGAAATGACATTTTTATCATATATTTCTTATACTCATATCTACTTTGTATCTCTCACAGGAGGAACATCCTAACCCTGGACTACCATTTCAAGGAGATGTGTTTGACGCCTATTTGCCACTCGTTTCAAAGGGGCAAGGCTTATTGAAATGTCTTGAGAAAGCATTTAAGCAAGGGTTTACCTTTACCGTGTGCCCAAGTAGAGCTAAAATAACATGGAGCAGAATCCCACACAAGACCAAAATCACAGGAGGCAAGAGTGGGTGAGTTTAATTATACAAATTAACTAAAAAAAAAAAAAAAAAACAAATAAGGAATGATTAGAGATATGACCAGAGGGAAACGTGGTAGTTCTCTCATTTGTAAAGGATACAAAGCTATTGTGTTCATATTTGGCTGAGAAATTAAAAATATAATATGAAGGGGAATCAAATTTTCACACTCTGGCTCTAGAAATTATTTTAATGAACTTTTGAAAAAGACATACATAATTTTTTGACAATCTTTTTCCCTCATTAAATCTATTCTTTGATTTAAAAAATGTTTTAGCCGGTGGAATGCACTGTCATTTTCACTTCATCAGAAGTGAATTTTCATCCTTCGCTTTTAAGATCAGGACTATAGGAAGGATGCTTTAATACACAAAAAGTTTTTGCAGAGTGGACAGTGTGGGCAGAGATGTGCAGACTTGCATTGTCGTGCAAGATCACAACACCCTCTGTGTTTAATCAGAAGTTTAGGCTTTAGCCCATCAATAAGCATCTAACTCTAATGAGCACTGTTGATTGGTGAATCTTTTTTTCGCCCAATACCGGCCCTTGAGAATCCCAGAAAACTATAAGCATAAATGGTTGACACTTGAACGTTTCTTACTCGGCGGTTGAGGATGTTTCCGTTCCATACTCTGCCTTTTACTCTCAGGCTCGTAGTGATGAATCCATGTCTCGCCACCAGTAATGATTCTCTTAAAGAAACTTTAACCTTGTTTAGAGTATCGTTCCAAATTATGTTTGCAGATATTCAAACGCTTCTGTTTATGTTTTTCTATAAATAACAGCACCCTCACCCCCTCAGGCTACAAAAAACTAACTGCAGCACGCCGTTTTTCTTCCGTGCAACTCATAAGTGGGGCATCCATTTTTGCTCACACCGCAGAAGTTTTAATATAACCGCAGTGTGGATCATTTTTGAACCGTATCACTCAAATATAAAATTTGGAATTAAGTTGTAATAATATTACAACTACTGGATTGTTGTAATAAAGATAAAGTATAAAGTTTATAAAAGGTGATAAGGTTGGTTTGTAACTGTTTTTTTTTTTTTTTTGTGCGTGTCCCCACAGGAATGGATATCCTGACTCAACATATCTTAAAGACTTGTCTGAGGCATTGAGGACTTGCGGGATTGAGGGTGTTTAACTGACAAAGTGAAAGTTTGATATCTTGACTTCTATCGCAACCCCAGGCCTGTTTTTATAATTAAGTTTATTTAAAATCAAAGTTTTAAAGAATGTATGGTCAAGTCGTAATCACTAATGCATAGTTCAGTATTAAGAGAACAATTAAATACTGTAGTTGAGCACCTGTGAATTTGTTAATTCTTCATGATTTTCTTTTAGTAATATTTCGTATAGCCTTATTTGTTTATTGACCAGTAATTATTTTTGTATTATATTGCATCATTTGAATGATTATGTCATCTGAAGGTAAATTTATATTAAAATAAACTCATTTTTATAACTGAAATCATATTTAAGAACTGTTTACTAAGAGCTGTACTTCTTCTAGTCAACTCATTCTGCCTACCAGTTTTTTTTTTGCCATACAGACAAATAAATCCTTGAATATCAACACCATAATCACTCAGACTGTAATAAAATTTTTAAAAAAAATGCTAGGTGGGGAAAAAACAACAACTCGGTTGCTTTTATGATTTCATTTAAATCATAGAAAGCTTTACCACAGCACTCACTTATCTTTCAAGCTTATTTTTTCTTATTTAACTCCCTGTTCTGGCTGTTTTGGTCATCAGCTCATTTTATATCCTCTTTGCTCCAAGTGTCTTCTTTCAGTTTCTTGTCATAGCACAAATATGCATTGCATTTCCTTCTGCTAGAGCACTTCTTTTCGGGTGTAGCTTAAAGTGTTGCGGGAACACGGCCGTGTAAGAAAAGCAGACCTCAGATTTCATGACATCCAGTTCCACAGTAAAACTTTTATGCAGTTCTCTTCTTTTATATTCGTACAGTACTTTGCGTATGATTACCTTGCTAATGTTTTAAAGACCGGTAAAACCGGTGACACCACCTGTTCTTTTTACCACACCTCCTTGCTTATTTTCTGCATATCTACCCACACCCATTTACACAAAATATAACTATGAGGCTTCCTTAATTTGTTGTTCGACAGAAGCTTGTACTGAGACGCAGCACATTCTGAGCACATTTCATAAAATTAAATGTGAAATGGCAAAGGGGGCCCTGAAGAACCAGGACCCTTTCAGCTGTCCCATCTGTTTGGACTCACTCGAGGATCCGGTAACTATTCCGTGTGGACATAACTACTGCATGGCTTGCATTGAGGATTACTGGAACGAGGACAAGCGCTCCGTGTCCTACAGCTGTCCCGAGTGCAAGGAGACCTTCACCCCGAGGCCTGCTCTTAACAAGAACATCATGTTTGCTGAGGTGGTAAAGAAATTTAAAAATGCAAGACTGCAAGACAGCTCACCTCGCAACCCCGGACCTGCAAGCACGCTTTGTAGCATGTGCAGTGGACGAAAAAAGCAAGCTGTCAAATTCTGCCCGGATTGTGTCGAGTCAGACTCTGGAGCTCATACGGTTCGGTATAAGGAACCTAACGTTGGAGAGAAACACACTATAGTGATCATAAACAAAGAGCCTCGAATGGATATCTGTCTCCTACACAACCTCGCCCTGGATATCTATTGTCGAACCGACCGGCAACTGATCTGTTCACTTTGCTTCGCCGAAAGTCACAGAAATCATGATGCGGTTTCTCTCGCACCAATAAGTACAAAAGGACAGGAGAGTAAAAGTTCTCATAAGGATACACAGCACGGAAACAAGCATGGAAGGAGGAAATGCCAAAGAAGCAGACATGAGAGTGGGCACGGGAGTAGACACCGAAGCAGCTCCAGGAACACCTTGCATTTAAACGGCAGTCATGAAGTGACGCAAGGGAGTAACATGATCAGGCATGGACAAGTTGTAGGAGGTGGACATATTACGAGCACACACAGGAGTAGACATGGAAGCTGGCACATCAGCAGCAGGCATGAGAGACAGCAACACTAATGTTACAGCATTACGTGGAGTATTTCGTGTCAGAGGAAGGTCAAATATTAGGAATGAAGGAAGTATATAATACTGCATTTCCTTATTTAACCTGCAGATAGTTAACATTTTCATGCAACTAATTATGTTGCATTTTTCTTGACTTTTTATTTCAAGGTAAATACAATTGCCATACCTAATGTTTTGTATGTTTAGCAGGAATTGTTCACAAGTATTGAAGATTTCTCAAAAACAAACAAACAAAAAAAACCCACACATTTCATTTTCATTTCATATGCATGTGAGCTCATCTTATGACTTTCAAACCATAACCACTGATTAACTGACAACCTTAGAAAGTTTTCAATCCTTTTTACTCGATCCACAACATTAAACTACTGCTTTAGCAGTTAGGCCTAATTACCTTAACACCAAAGAAAAATTAATACCGCTTCGTACATTAACTATTAGTTATGAACAAAAAGGAATTCATTTTCTTTAGGTTAATGTAGAACTATATACAGTGTGTAACTATATTATATAGCTGAATATAAGAATTTCACCATTACTGCATATGTTTGCTTACAGGACAAATAAAAATTATAATGTGTGCAAACAAGTTCCACACCCTTACTGCTGAAGCACAAAACCACATAATGTATATATAAATTACTGACACTATCGAGAAAAAAAAAGAAAAAAAAAAAAGAATTTAATAATAGTGATCCAATCAAAATTCTACTTGTTAAACTTTCTTCAACCTGGGTCAAAAGTTTTTCAAGTATTTCTCGGTTTTTAACAGTGCCTCTAAAGACAGATCTTTTTAGCCCCTTGTTCAAGGACTATTTCCTCTTCCAAGGCTTGTGATTCCAGTTTTTTTATTTTTTTTATTTTTTTTTAATTCCACTGACATGACGACATTCTTTTAAACCAATGACTTAAACCCACAGGCCTCAAAATGGTGTCTATTGACATTCAGGGTTCAATACTGCGTACTGTATATCCATGAGTTACACGATGGTGTTGCTTCCTTTAAAAACCAGGACTGGACAACATTGACCAGGTTGAAATACAATTATTCAAGTTGTAAGCTTATCTTGGCTTTAACAGCAATCTTGATAAGCTGTTTATGTAATCAGATCTACAGCTGGATTGTTGTAGTCAGCAATAGCAATGGTAATAACTGCTGACAAAAAAACCATTGCTGTAATGTTTATGTTTTAAGATGAAACAGTACTAAATAAATGGTGTCATTCCTGAAAATAAACACACTGTAAAACATGGTTTAATAGATTCAATTTGCATGCTAGTGCCTCAAATACAGTATATATGCTTATTATGTAGGTGCATAAGGAAAAGAAAAAAAACACCTTTTTTTTTTGTTATGCTCTTTTATTAGTCCTGGAAAACATGTAAGGCATAATGGTAACATCACACACAGAAGCGTTAAACGAGCTCTACGGTCCTCCTGACCACTTGTGTGAGTCACACACGATCCAAACCCAGCGTCAAGCACAAAAGCAGCGGCCCTTCACAGGGTCTCAAATACATTGGAGAGAACACTGATGGAGGGAGTTGGAGGAAGAAAAAAAAGAAGAAAAAAAAAAAAAAACACAAAGCAAAAACAAAGAAAAAAGTGTCGCATCTCTGACGTGTGTGGAAGAAAGGGTAATTAATACAAGTACGGCTCGAGAGGAGAATGATTGAAGCTATTTGGCAACTGCTGTGTTGAGTCATGTCATGGCAAATCACTGGGGTTTTGATATACAAATGCCTAACAAGTCTATATAGAAATCTTAGTTCTTACAAATATCTCGCTGTAATTATAGGCACTACTAGTAAGATGGAGGGGGGGGGTGGATGGGGGGGG
>JAQQZS010000008.1:8726641-8745005 GCA_030068045.1 Platyallabes tihoni | reverse complement strand
ATGAGACCAAAGCCTGACGTCGCGTCTCAACTATCATTTGGTACGTACCCTGTTAACCAGCACGTCTAGTCGTATCTGAAAATGCTAAATTACTCACGTATAGGAAAAACTTATAAGCTCAAGCAGCTCGATTCACAACACACCACTCTGAATGGCTGAAAGCAGTCCTGATGGGAGTTTCCTGTTCTGGGAAAAGTTGCACAGAGGAAGCAGTGCGTCTTTGACAGAACCTTGACCGCTCTGGCTACCGTCCATGCAGCTAGATCCATTTCCACCAGAGACACGCACACCTGCAGCTAAGCTCATCTCAGGGCCCCTGAACCAAAAAAAAAGGAAGTGGCCTAAAATGCAAACTGCGTGCTAATGTACAAACCTCATGCCAGTGAATGCATGCAGTCATAAAACAGATGTTTATACATCTGGGACTAGAGACTTAGATGTGAACTGGAGAATAACCGATTTTCTTTTTGCTGTACAGCAAGATGAAGCCACGACGGAGGAAATAATGGAACCTGTGGCTCCTGTGTCACCCAGCTGGAGGTTCTAGAGCCAGAACAACCCTGTAGAGAATCAGATGGAAGAACCAGGGATGGAACCTCGGTTCTGCAACTAGAATCCAGTGCAAACAGTGCAGTTTTGTGGAGGAAAAAAAAAAGCCCACTGACAATTTAATTGTCTTTACAGAAGGATGACATTTTCTGCTTGAACGTCTGTCTGATCTTTCTTTTAAATTGTAAACAGCAGCAGATTTTAGAATTAACTGATTGGCAGTTCAGCCCTTCACGAGCAGACCTAGTGCGTCAGAGAGGGAAATGCGAGCGTGCTTTTGTGGAGGTATTTCAGTGTTTAACGATCGGCACAGTGAGACCTAACCAGCGTTTGCATGGATTAACGAAAAAGCCAGGAGTTCATAAGCACCAGTAAATTTCAGCGACGCAATCAACCACACACGACAGGTACGACATCGGTTTAAGACTTTTTCGTTTACATTTTTTTTTTTTTTTTAAACTGCCAGTCGGGTTAAAAGCGACCAGCAACGATTCACATCGTTCCTTCTCTTTTGTTGGTCATTGTAGTAAGGATAAGCTGGAGTGAAGGCAAAAACCTTAAGCACAGTTTGGCACACTTAATCAGGATGAACAGAACGTCATTCCTCACATTTCAGTGGAAGTGCAGCAAAGCCTGTTCAACTTAGAACCGCACAAACCGAATAGTAGGACTACACAGTAACGAAGAAAAAAAAAAAAAAGCGTAACAAAAAGGTAATAGAATGAGGACGGACACCCTTCTCTCGAGTGTTAGTCGGGGTCACGTGGTGCTTCAGAATTGAAGTACTTTTTCACAACATAGGGAGAGAAGCAGAGATACACACCCCAACATACAAAAAAAAAAAAAAAAAAAAAAAAAAACAGGGACTTGGATGATTCCGAAACTGAACTCGCATCAGAATTCAGTTACCGGTCTCGTGTCAGAACACTGTCACTCTTTAGGCAAGGATGGCAGTGCTACACCCTTCCCAGTGCATTCTGGGTAACCTCCTCCATGCATGAACAAACTGGTTGAAATGAAGTTCTGTTACCTGTAGCTATTTGCAGCTCTCCTCTATATGTATGGACCAACATAATAATAGATGTATTGTGTGGAGCACTGGAGGGGACTCCTGAGGAACGGTGGGGCTGGGAGTGGGACTGCCATCCCTATAAGTGCATTAAGATCCACAAGCAGAGTGCAAATAATACCAAACCAAACACAGGCCATTCACCGGAAAGGGAAAGAGAGAGAGTGGGCGGGGGCTTCCAAGTTATGTTTGTTAGAGATAAAACTGCAAGGAGAGGGGAACAAAAGGAGCTAGATCTTACATGCTAGCTCATAGCATAAGGGAGGTAGAGACAGAAAAAACAAAAAAAACTCACTTAAATCTGACAACTGACCTGAGGACAGAGACATACATCCATATAAACTTTCAACCACATCCGTACACAAGACACACTCCCACAACACACTGCAGTTCTCACACAAAACACAAAAACCAGACCCACTGACGGAGCGACGGAAACGAAGTCACACTGCAGTGCATCTACATTGCCATGAGAGGCAGAACACCACTACAGATGCATAAATTTAGCCGAGGGAGGAGTCAGTGGGTTCGATCGACTTGTTTCGGTGCTGGAAGGCTGCCAGGTAACGCCTCAACTGTGACTCAACTCTGACACTGCAGCCTGAACGGGTGTCAAATCAGCACGGAGAGATTCCGGACAATATTTAATTGAATAAAAGGTTGGGGGGGGGGGCAAAAGCGTGTAAATAAGTGTGGGAGAGATTGGAATTGGTGGGTGGGTGGATGAGTAGGGGCAACCATGTCATCACTTGCTGGCCGAATGCCTGTTGCTATGCCAACCGGTAACGGTGAAACGCGAGAGCTAGAGGAAGAGAAGCGGAGAATCGGAAAAACAATGATTACTCTGGAGACAGGCCAGCGGTCATAAGGATCCGAGCGGAATGCTCCAGATAACACGGAATCCTGGAGGTGGCTCGGGAATAACACGCTATTCAGGAGCGTTTCAGCATCTCTGCTTTAATACAATAATCTGAGAATGTGTCTGCATGCCTGTGTGTGTGTGTGTGTGTGTGTGTGTGTGTGTGTTGGGAGATGTTTTACTAAAGTGCAGCAGACCTCATTAAGGTTAGCGTGTTCAAGCACAGAATAATGATTTAATTAGCGTCCAGCGTGATGACTGTACGCATGCGCAGGTCACAAAGAAAAAGAAAAATCAGTTTTCACTCTGTCAAAATATAAAAGTCACTTGATATCCATTAATTTCATGTTCTTATGTTTCTTTTGCATTTTAGACAGTGGGCAGTAATTTATTACGGTTTTCTTTTTGTGTCTGAATTCTTTTTAAAATCTTGAAAATGTTCATTACTTCTAGGGGGGAATAAAAAAAATCTTAATTTGCACCAAATTTTTAATTTAACACTTTATAATAATTAGGACATTTTATTTTAAACTATAGTGGATGTACATGAAATGGTGAGCAAATCAGAAACCACACTGACTCTTCCGGACTTATTGCCTTGGTGAATAATGTGGGTGGGGCTCAGCGATTAACTTTTCCGTCAAAGAGTCTGGTCCAATAAGGAGATCGGGATCACTAACTGGAAAACAGATGTGATACAGGAGACAAGTAGGGGTTTGGGATCAGGGGGAAGGGACATTATATGAAACACTGTAGTCATGGCAACAGGACTCATGCTCAACCCTGGCATTTACCCATATTCCTTCGTGGGCACACCAGTATTACACAAGCACACACAAAAAAAAAGCCACACTTGGAAAGAATACTCGAGATAATAGTAGTAGTGCATTGTAGAGGTGAATGAAAGTGACAGGAATTAGGAATTAAAGCATGAAGGACTAGTGGATTTGGCAGTGTAATACTGATCCAGCATACCTCAAAAGGCACGCAGTAAAAGATTATAAAAGGAAAAAAAGTGCATGAATACAGGAAAAGTAATAAGAGAAATATAGTGGCATAATAGAGTGGTATATCCCTGGCACATGAGGCGTGGGTGTGTGTATGTGGGGATGCGTGTGTGTGGGTGCGAGTTAGTGAGCAGCTTTTGAGTTAAACTTTAAGGCTGGAAAAACAGTTACAGATGTCAGTGCAAGATAAATGATTTAAGGCCAGAGTAATTGCCTGGGGTTGAGCTGAGAGCTGGACTACACTGTACTTCGAAAACCACACGCGCGCACACGGACACACACACACTCAACACAGACTCAAATAATCCCCTACTCCCAAGACAAACAATTCACAGCCACCAATTTCCTGCCTAGCTTCTGCCCAACTCTCAATTCTCCTCTTTCTTGGCTTCTTCTTTCTTCTCCTCGGCTTTCTTTTCTTCCACCTTCTTCTCCTCCACTTTCTTCTCTTCCTTCTTGGCCTCCTCTTTCTTCTTTTCCTCCTTCTTCTCCTCCTTCTTGCCCTCATCCTTCTTTTTGTCTTCCTTCTTCTTGTCATCTTTCTTCTTGTCATCCTTCTTCTCTTTTTCATCCTTCTTGACCTCCTCTTTCTTGGGTTCCTCCTTCATGGGCTCGGTAGTGAGGATGATCTTGCCGATGTTGCCCCGTTCCTGCATTCTACGCATGGCGTCGCCAACCTGCTCAGAGTGAGGGAGAGGCAGAGAGAGAAAGATGGAGAAAAAGAACAGCTTGTAGACCCATCTGCTGGGGTAAGAACATTGAGCAAGTCGTCAGGAGTTTTTTAATACTTAATTCCAAACACACAAAAAAAACAAACAAAAAAAATCAAGGTAAGAGATAAAGAAAGAAGAGAGAGAACTGGAAGTGACCTCCTATTAAGATTTAAAGGCAACAAGAAGCTGTGACAAAGCTGAATGAATGCACGATCGGAAAACCAATCGATGCAAAGCTCCCTGCATCCTCCCTTCCCCTCCACTCCTGTCTCCAGCTCTTGGATCTGTTCTTCTCTTCTTCTCCAGCCATTCACCTCTCCCACACCATGCCGCCCAGCAACAGACACCATGGCAACAGAGAGGCATCTCCTAGCAACAGAAAAAGGCCTGACCCTGATGACTAAATACTACTACACGCTGGTGAGAAAAAGGGAGGCACTTTTTTTTATGAGACATTTTTTTTTTAAAAGCAGAACATCAGAGGGATAAAAACAAGAAATAAATAGTAAGAAAAATTCAGCTAATTATTTAAAAAAAAAAACAAAAACAAACATAAAACTTATTCCATGACGCATTTCATTCACGTGCAATTTTTTCCAGTAACCCCAAATTATTCTATACATAGAGGCTCTTGATGTACAGATCCTAACTATAGCCCGTTGGTTGCTATGCAGCCCCCTCGGTAGCATCGATGAGGATAAATGGCTCATCATAAAACCAATGCGGGCCAGAGCGCCTGTGTGTTGCTGTGCAGTGTTCCACTAACGGTAGCATTACTGAAAGTTTCTGAACTACAAGGTCAGGGTAGAAAGCATCCACCAAACCATAAATGCCTTGGCATCACCATCATCATGGGTCAGGAAGTGACATTGAGCAATTTGTTTAAAGGAAAAACTGAGCTGTAGTCATATTAACAGGGTGCATCCAGCATCTAATTTTATTTTGATACAAGTTACACAAACAGATTAACTAATCTATGCTGAAAACTTCCACTCATTAATCCACAGGAATGGTTATGCAAAAATGTGCATAGAGCTTCCATTTTTAATAATCTAACATTCCGTTATTTAAAAAAAAAAAAAAAAAAGTTCCTGAGGTACAGAGTGATTTTATGTTGATTCTACTCACTAGTTAACTGCCATAACACATCTAGTCCAGACCTACGTTCCTGAATTTTACATGACATAACTACATAACCTACCTATCTGTTTTATTAGTTATGGAATTTTCATAGTAGTTAGTAAAAAAAAAAAAAAAAAAAAAAAGTATTTTGTTTTAAACTGTTTAAATAAACAGTATGCATGTGCATTACCAATCTAAGTCCCTCATGTACTGCATTTAAGCAGATTGCAAACAAGCCCATCCTTAAATCTCTGCAGATTGCTTAGATTTACTGCAACCAAACTCGTGTCTGACCATCTTCTTTCCAAACACAAAGCAAGGTCTCCATAGCAACAGGAGGAAGGAGCGCAGACTGAATAAGTAGAGGATGAGTGTGACGGATGGAGTTTGAGAGGTAAGATGAGAGAGATTCCTTTTTTTCCCCCTCAAAGGAAAGGTGAAATGTTTGAAAGACAAAAAGTATATAATTGACTGCATACAACACTCACACACACTCTCTCTCTCTCTCTCTCTCTCTCACGGTTATGTACTTAACATCTCTAACCCACAACGATGTTGATTATTTTCTAGTAACAGCATGTCACAATGTGTTCCCCCACACCACAATCTGCCAATTAATACAATTATTAATAACTGAAAAGACTACTACCTTAAACACATTCATAAATAAATTTAATGCTGTATAACCCCTAAAAAATCTGTCCCTTTTGTGGAAAAACTGACGGTTAAAGTGAAAACACCAAAAATGCTAAGAATTAACATCT
Organism: Platyallabes tihoni; assembly: GCA_030068045.1. Lineage (NCBI taxonomy): Eukaryota > Metazoa > Chordata > Actinopteri > Siluriformes > Clariidae > Platyallabes > Platyallabes tihoni. The sequence continues at coordinate 8,738,922 of JAQQZS010000008.1, read as the reverse complement.
CCCTACTGAAAGCTTTAACCAAACCAATGATTCTTTGCTATGTAATACAGACACCTAATAATTATAAGTCTTAAATTACATGCATCATGTCTAAGTTTCTGTCAAAGAGCTAATAAATGCATTCGAGCAGTGGTTCTCAACCTTATTCCTGCAGGACCACTGCCCTGCATATTCTAGCGTTTTCCCTGCTCCACTACACAAACTTCAAATAAAAATGTTAATTAGTTGATTAATTAAATAAGGCGTGATGGAAGCTGGCAGTGGGCCCTCAAGGACCTGAGTTGAGAATCACTATTTTATATATCAATCCCATTGATTTGTCTTGAAGTGTGCACTACTGTCAGAGCTGCTGTTACATGAAACGCATCATCAATGGAAAAAAAAAAATGCTGTGGAAAGAATCTGGTGTAACACAACCAGTGAAGTAAATATATACATTAAGTCTGTTTAATATAACGAACGCTATAATGTGTCATCACACCCCAACACACGCACCTGCTCAAGGTGGTAGGTGGAGTCAATGCGGGGTTTGATCTTGCCCTGCTGGTACAGCTCCAGCAAGCCATTCATGACATCTGTGACGAGCTCAGAGTCCAGGTAACCCAGGTGAAAGCCACAGACGGCGCGGTTGTTCTGGCACAGACTCAGGGTGTGAACGGAGAACTGCTGGTACCAGGTTTTGGCCACGGCGAACAGGTTCTTCTTCTGACCAGACAGCATGTTGGCGGCACCTGTGGAAAGGAGGACATTCGGAGACTTGATTCATCACACGCACACAAACCATAACCTACATCTACAGTACACGAGTGCATAATTACATCATAGCACATTGTTTTGTGACACTGCTTAATGACCTGAGAGTGATCGAAGGAAGCAGGTCAACTCTTTCCACACATTTCAAATCAGGTTGCCTTGTCCACAGGGAGCCACCTACGGTTCTGAAAAATGCATTCAACATGGAAATGCCGAAGATTGCAGTTCCTCGAATGGCTGGCTCCAAAAGTGAGTCAACCCCCATGGACCTCCGCATGTTAAAATGCCCAGTATTACAGTACCAATAAAAGTCTTCACAGCCTGGTTGAAAAAATGGTTTTGGTCTTCATAGCTAAATTTCCCATTCAAGACAAAAGGTACAGTATGGGGAATTTTTTTTTCATGCAACACATCAGCTTAATGTATATTACAGTATATTAAGGCATAAACATGTACTTAAGGGGCGTTTGCCAAATTGACTAAAGGCTTCAGCTAGTGGTTTGACACCCGCAAACAGAAACAGAAGCAAACTTGCTTCTTGGAATGTTTAAGACATTCAGATTAAGAAGAGTGTTTTAACATAAGTAATTTTTGTAACTTAAGGGACTAGATTTCTCTACTAGTAGTAGCTACAGTAGCAGTGTCACCAAGCTAGCAGATTCTAACTCATAATACTTGACTTAATAAAGAGCTATGCCAGAGAAATTCTTAAAATGTTTGCTACCTAGTCATCTATCTAATTTTGGGATAAATGTTCTATTGTAAAATTCAGTTTAGGCAGAACAAAAACAGGATAATTTGTTAAGAATATAGCAGACATTAGGATATTAAACCATCTAACTTTTGAACAGAGTTCATTTACACAATATAAATGAATAACCATGTTTGGGAACATAGCAACTAATTTAATTGCAGATTTTACTTAGTCACAAAACAGACCTCAAGTCCAACATTATACTTAAACTATTTAGCAGGACTTAATTTAAGCATGCAGAGTCCATTTTAAGATGGTGTGAACTCAGAGCTTTCAGGAAAGCACGGAAAAACAAAGTGATGTACGGTTTTCATAATTGTGATGCTTTTACGCTTAATTTGCAAAGTGAATTATTAGGATGAATGGGTCCACTGTGGCCTGTGTGCGCGTGTGTGTTCCATGGGCGAGTGTATTACTAAAGGAATTTTGGGGTCTGAATTCTAAGCATGTTCTCGAAGTATGGTGAATAAGAGCTTGTGTGTGTCGGGTTTCTGTCTGACTGACCAGCCACTGTTCCGTGAATCTACTGCGAATCCTTTTCATTTAGTGACGCATTACATGCCTTTTTTTTTTCCCCCTCCGTCAGTGGCTCAGCATTGTACCCTGTAACCTCGACTTTGTCGCCATCCTCACGTCTCCCGACAGCTCTGTTCTCTCGTCTGTGCCACTCCTCTCGTTTCCGTTTCATTTCCTTGGACATGCTTCTTTATTGGCTGGCTTTAGGCAATTTTTTAAAAAATTAGATTTTTTTTTATTTATTTATTATTTTTTTTACACATTTCGGGTGCTCTAAATCTGCCCTCTCACCCACCCTGTTCCTGCTCCTTACACTTTGACAAAACACTAAGCGGACTGTGATTCAGCCTGAGATTTGGACAGGTCCCAGTCTGCTACATTCGGACAGGCCGGGTTCTGGGGCAAATAGAAGCTCCATTGTTCCACTTGGCTGCCATGATGCTGATAAGCCTGAGCAGGAATGAAGAGATTGAGAGAAAGAGCGCGAGAGAGAGATAGACACGGAAAAGAGAGAGAAGGAGGGGAGCAGAGACACAAGAGTGCTGTGTTGTTTTGTAAGCTTGTCATGGGCATTAGGTTGCTAAACATGTGGAGAAAGCGATGTGCTGAGCGCTGACTGCATGCTGATCGTGCACGCTTATCGTACATCAGCCGAGGCCTACACTTTCTTTGCATTAATGGCCAAGTATTAGCTTTAATAAAGTGGTTCAGTGAAGTGCAGCACTTTGTGGTTTCTGAGAGAATGTCCAACCGCAAGCATTAAGTGATAAAGTTGTAGCCAGCAACGCAGATGCAAGCTAGCTTACGCAAAGAATGTACAGATGTGTGGGCGATACACATTTAACTAGAGGTGGAGGATAAAAATATTGATTCGATTATGAATTTTGTGAGCCAATTCACGCATCACCACATTGTAATAAATAATAAAAAATTATTATTTTGTAGTCACTTATAATAGAGATGCACAAGTCACTCAGAAAGTGACTGGAACTTGCTATTTTTCAGCTTGATCAGCCATGAGCAATCAGCCTTGGAGTTCTGTGCCGGTTCTCAGGTGCACAAGCTTCTGAGTGGTGCAACAGAAATGGATTTTTATGGTGTTACATCATCAGAATTTGCACACGTTAAAAAGCCTTAGATGAGCCTTTTTCCTCTAAACTTTACAAGCAAATTAGTCTCAAAACCCCATGCATTACACACTCGTACACTAGCCTCAAAACACCACAAGCTCCAAATATTCTTGGAATGTGTGTTAAGCCTCATGTTAGATGCTCATGCTTGAAACTGTATGCGGCCATGTGTGCACAATTGTTGAACATGCACACAAGACTTGAGGCATTTTTGGTGGTAAAATGTTGCCGTTTCTTTAGAATCCTGCAGGTGGTGCTCTACACAACTTACACACTGGCATCCAGTGAGGTTTCCAGTTATGACTCAATTTTATGGTTCAATTCTAAAAATTGTAACAAAATCGGGAAAAATATATTGAATCTGAAGATTTATAAAACCGTGGATACTTACAGAAATGCAATATTGATCGAATTGGCGTCTAGGTATGGTGATATTGTTTCAGGTGCCGACTGCCGATTTCCATCCCTACATTCTGTATTTATTCTGGGCTCGTCATAATTGCACACCTAAATAAGACTGAGAATAATTTGAGCCGATCATGGTTCCATGTAATTATATAAGGTCAGCAAGATCACAGTTCATTATTGCAACTAATATGAACTTCGATATATATTGGGTCATTTTATTTGTTAGACCATAAAATTACGGATAACAGGCAGGATGCTCACGCAGAAGGGTGAAAGAAATATTTCCCTGATTTAAATGCAATGAAGATGCACGTAAATTAAACAGCAGATTAATTACAATTATGGGCGTTGTTTAATTTTATTTTTTACCTAGCATTTTATTTAAACTGTACAGTTAGGTTACTCGTGTGTTAATTTAGCTTGGTTGTTCTTTGCTCAAATAACATTCATGTCCCGGAACATTGACTGATTCAGTTGAATCAGAGTAACAAAAGAGGTGGAAATAACGCACTAAACAATGGACAAGCCAGACCATAATGCTTGTCTAAATGATAGCTGAAGTTAGCTGTATCTTTTAGTGAATCCCATTCCCAAGCCACACAAACACACACACACCATGCCTAGGCTAGCCCAAGCGGAAGCTTTCTTGAAATTGATCAGTATTGATCAATGTTTGTGGTTTCAAGTTATTAGGGGTTTTGTGCAATATGGCACTGACACAAAAAGATATGAACTGCGTATGTCCTCAGACTCACCGTAGCTGATGAGTTTGCCCATGGGTTTCAAAAGGTTGTAGCCCTTATGGGTGTCTGAACCACCCAGGGGATCCAGGACAATGTCCACCCCTGAAAGAGAAACACACAAACATTTTGAACTGGTGAATAACATTCCTATTATTCATCTACAGTGTTCATCTCATTTACACTCATGACCAAACAGACTCGAGAGTCCTTCCGTTTTCCTGACAAGATTTATTTAAAAAAATAAAATAAAATAAAAAAATTAAAAAAAAAAACATCTTCCTGCATGTTTAAAAATATACACGTATTCTTGATCACATTTTTTTCCATCTCCCACACACGTCCACAGCTGAACAGCAACGCTACAATTCAAGGTTAAAATAACACCAGACAAGTTATCACAACGCAAACAATGAAAGTCTGTTTTAACTGACTTGAGGTGGTGTATTCAGAGCAAAATACTCCTTCCGTACATTTTCAATTTGTCTTAAAAAATTCTGATTAATTATGTATTTCTTAAATCTTTAAAATTTACAACAGTAAGGCCACAGGCAAGTGTACGGCTTTTATTAGTCCCTAAAGTCTGTGTGAACTAGGTCGAGTCAGTGCTTACTTGTCACTGAATTCCACATCGAGATTTGACTGCTAGACGTATTCAGTCAGCAAGCTCAAGGCAGGCAAATACGTCCTGAAATAACCCTGACTTACAAGACCTGTTTCTGAATAGGCTGATTTCAGTCATGAGAATGAAATGTGTAATTTAAATCATATACACACACATTTGCACGTGACTGGAGCAGACACTTATTAAAATGTAACCAGTAAAGCAAGCATTTTGGCATGGTACAAAGAAATAGTAAAAAAAAAAAAAAAAGTGCAATATTTTATCAGCACATCATATTGTGCGGCTCCTGATGATTTCCATCCCTACTTTACAGCGATGTAGTAACTTGATCACAAAGCTCAATGCTCATCATTTTGTAGTAATTCAGAATAGCAACTTGGATATGAAGACCATCAAATATCTACTATACTTTGGATTAAACCCATTAAATTTAAGCACACGAGCTAAAAGAGTATAAGCTTAATTTTGCTTTAAGCTAACTGGTATAACATTGACCACTAGCCTCGAAAGCTGGCAAGGGGACAACATTTAGCGTTTCAGGTTTGTTTCAAAGTATTTGGTCAGTGTTCACACCTTTGGGGCTGATCTTGCGGACCTCCTCTACGTAGTCCCGTGTACGGTAGTCGATGGGGTGTGTGATGCCTCCCTCGCTGATGACTTCATGCTTAGCGCCTGAAGCAGTTCCAAAGATAGTGACATCGTTCACCGTCTTACAGAGCTGAGTAGCAGCGATCCCTACACCTCCTGTGATAACAGATAAGCAAAACACAATATTCAGGTTACACAAGAGCAAGCATGCACCAAGAAGTTACAAAGAATAGCAGAACTGTACCCCTATGAACCAGTTTAATCTGCAATCACACAGTCCAGATAATGGAACGGAGGTTAAGGAAAAGAAGCACAGCTAGAATTTACAAGCCAACGTGCAATATGAGCAGTTGGGGCTCAGTGATACTGGACAATCGATTTGAAGGTTGTAGAATCCAAGGCACTGCAAAATTTGTAACTGTTGGACCTTTATCTTCATAGCTTAACTGTCAAAGAAAATAACAGTAGAAATAAGTCATACTGTACATTCTGTACCTGTGTGAAAGTTCCATACCAGCAGGTGGCAACAGTCGGTGTTCATAACATTTTGGGTTTGCGTTTCGCCAAGCATTCTCTACTAGCTACTACTTTAAAGCCACTTGTCTGGATTTCAAATGCATTTGTATTCTTACATAGATGGTCCACCTTACACCCACCCTAAAATAATCTCATTTTCTTTATGGCAGCAAAAAAAATAAATAAAAATAAAACACAATAGAAGGTACTAATTAGTACCTCTGAGAACCCTTTGTTTCGAATAGTATGATTTTTTTTTTAAATATTTTTTTTAAACACCATTAGTTTCATAGCTACTGATGATTTACAAATTTGAACAACTGACCACAGAACTTGTTCTCTCAATGGCCTCCAAAGCCAAGTCAACTGAGCATCAGTTAGTGCTGAAGTGTGCCGACAGGGTCCAACTACCACCAGTGCTGCGCGACATGACACTGTGAAAAATGGAGGTGTGAGTTGACCGTGGGCCAGCTGGGTGCATTTCTTCACCCATCTCGGTATGATGTCCAAGACACCCAAAAGTGTGTTAACCATGTGAACGAGTGACAAATTTGAGCAATTTGTACTCCCTTCAACATGTCAAAGTGCTTGGAAGTCCTCGAGAGGAACAGACTGGCTCTGGGCCTGATTAGAAATTCCACTGTTTGATAAATTAACAGACAACAAATGACAAAAGAAAAAAAAAGGGGGGGGGGGGAATAGCAAAATTGGGCAAAGAACAAAACTCATCTTTTAGCAAACTTGTTTATTAGTAAGTTATAAGTTGGAGTCAAGTTTCTAGTCAATTTATAACAAGTGTTCATAAATTTCTGAACTTGAGTCCCTAAAAAAAATATTAGGCAAAACGGTACAGTGCGTGTGCTGGCATGCTTAAATTATTAACTAAATCAAAGTTAAATGCACCAGACTCCTACTTGTGCTTGTTAAAAACAGCCCTAAATGCGTGTTTAGGACAAAATGATCAGGAAAGGCAAGAAGTGAGAATGCATTCATAAAGGTCGCTGGAAACAACATAAAGGGCAGTGCTTACTGAATGCCAGAATGAAAAAACACCACCCACACACACCCAGGGTAAGGCCAGGCAACATACCATACAAATTGCTGTCAGTATCTTAAAGTTGCACAGGATCTTGTTTTTTTATTGTGCAACATGCAAAATGATAAACACCTGTTCAAAGCATGATAAAAACCGGTCCGATGAACGCAGGCTGATTGTTTTTCACCTAGGTGCAAGTCATATCATATTTGCACGTTTTAGAAAGAACACAGTCTTTTCGAATTTAATTAACAAAACCATGCTACACTGTCTGCTGACTTGTGTTAAATGGAAAAGAAAATGCACAGTTCACCGATTAATTTTCATAGTGTGAAAAGTAAACCAGGATTGTTTATCTAACCTTTAAATAGGTTATGGGTATTTTTCTTTGCGTGAGTGCGTGCGGTAAAGTAAAATATAAGGGGGCGGGGAGGGGGGTATTTTTCCCTTTCAGGTTCATACACTGAACTTGGTTTTGATGTCATGGAGACCCCAGTCAAGCTGTTCTGTCTGTCCTCAATATACTTATTCACCTGCTCCTTTTCTGCTGGTCCTCACACACTAAGCATGACTGTGTGCGAGTGTGTGCATGTGAGAGTGCACGCATGTGAACGAATGTGTACAAAGGGTCAGTCTACCTCATGACTCCGCTAATCACAAGACCAGAAAGAGAAAAAAAAAAAAAAAAGCCAAGACAACCACTCACGAGACAGTCAAATTTATAATCTCAGAAGGATTTTCTTTCCACACATTGTTTCTCTGACATAAAAAATAATAATAATAATAATAATAATAATAAGTACCACTAGCAAAGAAGAGGAACTGAAAGAGAGGCCACAAGAGAAGGAGACAGTATGAGGCATACAGAGGCTCAAGGGCCATAAACAGATTTCCACAGTGAAATCTATTTGTTCTGCTCAGGATTAAATTCCCTTGTTTTTCATGGTTGAATGAAGACTGATGCTCATCCGATAAGGTTCGTTATTTAAAAAAAAAAAGGGGGAAAAAGTGCATGAAGAGACGCATATACTTGGCTTACACATTCACACCCACAAACCAATATGCAGAGATTTGGTCACCACAGTGTGATCCGTTGTGGTCAAGTGGAATTTCCCTGAAAATATTGTGGAATTCTACAAATTCCCAGCTGTAGCCCACAGAAAGAGGGCAACTAGAGGACAGAGGGGGGAAAAATTAGCTTAAAATAAATAAATATCCTCATTATGAATCTCAAATAGAGATGAACCAAATAGAGAATAACCATAATAAATCAGGCAATCAGTTTGAATAACCAGATCTCTGATAGTGAGGAACCTATGTCGTGCTCGCTCTCTCTCTGTTATTGCCCACATAAATGAATATAAAACCACTTGGAATTCAGTCTGTGCTCTCAATTGCGTTAAAAAAAAAAAAAAAAAAAAAAAATTATATATATATATATATATATATATACACACACTCATTCCAGAGTCAGTGTGGTGATGCATGAATTGCCACACAAAAGAATCATGATAATTTGTCCCCCCCATCTCTAGTAAAGACCTTTAATTGAATTTGATTTATAATCTTGTACAATGTGATTTCATCCTGTTGTTGTATTGTTTGTGAGGATTAGTGAATCATAGATGTCATCTTCCCATTTATGTATAATCATTATTGCCTGATACTTTTGAGCATCTCTGATGTCAAAATTTTTGAACACCACTCACTTCTGTGATATACATTTTCTGTTATAGCTAAAGAAGGAAAACACATTATGCCGCTTACCTTCTGAAGCAATCTTCGCCATAACAATGTTTTGAAAACTTATTCTCGGTGCTTATGGTCTGATGCACAGCGAATAAGTGTTAGCATTTTACTGTCTTGACTGTCTTTCTCTCTCTCTATTTAAAGAGTCTAACAGTGACAGCGTCATACCGATTCAGGACACAGAGTCTTTCGAATATGTCACAACTGGCAGTCAGGGAGTACTGGAGATCAGGAAGTTGAAATGGGGATTCAATTTCTCAGTATGCCTACCCAACACTTCATGTTTCAATCAAGACACAGTTAACTATTTGCAGTGTGTTTTCTAGCCAATTATGCAAATGTCTCTCTAGAACACTCTATAACAAACACACAAAAGAAGGGACCCGCATTAGGTACTTGTTAGGTTATGTCTGTTCTGGATTACAGCACCCATCAGCCACAAGATGCCACATGTTCATGTCATACACATGTTCATGAGTCACATGATCAAGAACAAATCAACAGTTTATGGACGGTGTGCACCTCTGTCACATTTGGATAGCACTATTTGTGTAGCCTCTGTTGTGAGTAGTGTCACTGTCTGTTATTGTATCCATGACATGTATGTTTAATGCTTGTGTAGTTTGTTTGTGTTACTGTTCCACAGTCCTAGTCTTTGTTTGCAATGTGTGTACAGGTAAAGGGAGTACCTTGCTGCAAATTGTTTGTATTAGACAGTCCAACTGTAACTAGGCAAAACACATGTCCTATCTACACTCCACTGGCATATCATGTGTTGGCCACATCCAAGAAATAACCACTGATGCCAAACAAACACAAGCACAGTCCTGACCTAGGCAGAAATACAATCTCATTTAAATGGGTTCTACCTTTCCAAGCACATGCACTTACTTCTAACATATTGTATGTCTGCTTGCAAATATGACTTCTTTTTACCCACTCTAGAATGTAAACTCTCTACCACTCACCAACACTCTCAGTGACAGACAGCTCATTGCTGCTAACAACCTAACCTGACAGAATGCAGTGACTGACATAATGGCTTAAAATAAACAACCTTGTCCCACCTTTCCAATTCTTCGTGGTTTTAACTTAGTTGAATGTTGCACTAAGCTGCTAACAGCCCTGCTGTGTGACAATAGCTTCGCATGTATATCCAAAGCCCCATAATTCAATGTCTAACACAGAGTTGGATAGCATTTCCAGATACACTACTGCACAAAACACTAGATGAAGTTTTGCCAACTACAGAAAAATGTTTACCTGTGTGTATTGTAGATCAAGTTGTTCCTGTTTTTGCTTGTATTGTTTGGAAACACATGCAGTGTTTACATTATACCTGACGTCTCCAGGGCAAAAATCAGACTCCGCCTAAGCACATAACTCCTGATGTGTCCCATCCCACTAAGTCTAGACCAACTTCGCACTCCCACTTCTGTTTCACTGTCCAACCTCTTTCACACAGTTCTCAGTTACAGTTTTCTTCTTTAACCATATTTGAGTACAGACCTGTTGTTCCACTCAAAGACATCTGAACAAAAGGGTTAATAAAGGAAACATAGTTTCACATGTATCGGGAGTTAGCCAACTTGTAACACAATACTTTAACTATTCATACAGTGACAACATTAAATGTACATATTCTGTTTGTACATTCAGTTACCTTGTTCATGGATAAAACACTTTGGTTGTATAAACAACAAACTCCTCCCAGAGGATCAGTGGCACGCACACACACACCTATCTATCTATCCATCTACATATACACATATATATATATATGTGTGTGTGTGTGTGTGTGTATGTCTTTCGAACATGTCACAACTGGCAGTCAGCTGGGTGCGAGTGCTGGAGATCAGGAAGTTGAAATGCTTGTACTAGATTCTCATTCTCAGTATGCCTACCTAACACTCCATGTTTCAATCAAGACACAGTTAACTATTTGCAGTGTGCTTTCTAGCCAATTATGCAAATGTCAACTCTAGAACAAACAAACAAACTCTAGAACAAACAAAAGAAAGGACCCGCATTAGGTACTAGCTATTGTTAAGTTATATCAGTCCTGGATTACAACCACAGGATGCCACATGTTCATTACAGCAATGAGTCACACACATACTGTACAGTATATGAAAAATGGCCTACTGAGTCAGTTTTATTTGCACATATTTATTATAATTATGACATGGACTACTATATAATATAATTTTGAAGTGGGGAGAAAAATCTATACAGTAATCATAATTACACTGCCTGGCCAAAAAAAGGTCACCACCTGGATTTAAAGTTAAGCGCTTTACATTGGATAATTATTGCAGTGATTAATCTGGTTCAGCTGGCAACAAGTTATTTAACCCTAACCTATGCTGTTCAGAAGGGTCATATTATTGGTCTGCATCAAACAAAGAAAACAATTAAGGAGTTGGCAGAAACTACTAAAATTGGGGTAAGAACTCTCCAATGCATTATTAAAACCTGGAAGGATATTGGTCAATCATAATCTTTGAGGAGGAAATGTGGTCAGAATTTTTTTAATGAGTGTGGTGGGGAAAAAAATACTTAGTGAGGCTAATCCCTGATGGCATATTAGAAGATGCCAAAAACAGGATTCATCGGGCTCAAATTGTGAAAGAATGGTTCAGGGAGCATGAGACATAATTTTCACACATACAGTAGATGGGCCACGACACAATCCAGATTTTAACCTCATTGAGAAGATATGGGATGTGCTGGAGAAGACTTTAAACAGCAGTCCGACTCTCCAATCAATGATAAAAGATCTTGGTCAAAAATTAATGCGACACTGGACGGAAACAAATGTGACACTGTGTAAACTTATTGACACGATGCCATGGCGGATAAATGCCATAATCAAAGCAAAAGGCGAGCCAACAAAATATTAGTGTGCGATTAAAAAAAAAATTTTTTTATTGCATTAATTTTATTCTGACAGCATAAGTATTTGCTCCCTATTTCTGTGAAACCCCTAATTAAGTATTAAGGATATCCATTAAATATTTAATGGAACACATTTAATTAGTATCCTTAACTGCTTGCAGTGGGTAAACTATAACTGTATTTACAGCTGCCCTCATACATACACTAAACACTGTAATGTATGCACAGATGTACCCCTGCTCATTCATACAATTATCCTGTCAGCCAATTATTTGGCAGCAGCACATTGTATTATATTATGTAGGCACAGGTAAAGAGATTCAGGCAGTGTGCACATGTCTGAATCTCTTTGGTTGTCAAACACAGACATGTGAACAGGTTGGTTTAAGACGAGCTGGTTCGAGTTTTTCAGAAAATGGTGATCTCCTGAGATATGTTACACAACAGTCTGACTGTACAAAGCATGGTGCAGAAAGGAATACTTTGTTGTTAAAAGCTCAGGAACCAAGAGAACCAAGGGAAGAGAACCCAGGGACAGTTAACATTGATCAATTATAAAGGCTGGCCT
>JAQQZS010000008.1:8700483-8713283 GCA_030068045.1 Platyallabes tihoni | reverse complement strand
CGTTGTTTCGTTTCACTGTGTACTAACTGTATATGGTTGAAATGACAATAAAAGCCTTTGAACTTGAACTTGAACTAAGATATGCCAAGAATACAACACTGCACTATCAGATTATGCTGAACCAGAATCATGGACAGTAGCTTCTGGTGTACATCAAATTAAAGGGTTATATTAGTGCATCCTTTTCCATTACATCGTTTATACAGTAACAACTTGCATAAAAAGCTCAATTCATTATCAATGATTTAATAATTTTCTTTGCTTATGACTAATGATGCATTATTTAGGGTCCAAGCACTAGTGTACGAAGGGCTTTTTCCTAAGGATATTTTCTCCCCACCATTCAGAGCTTTTTTTTTTTTTTTTTTTTTTTTTGTCTCAACATACTCAAACTCTTGAAAATTGGCAGAGGGCATGGCACAGGGCCCTCACACAAGATTTTGCCGCATAATTAATACACACTTGAACGTATGCACACAAAACCTGGTACACATTTAGAGCTCATTAAGCTGAACAACTTTCGCATTGCATGTCATGGGCTCAACTCAACAGGAAGTCAGTTAATTTTGGGTTGTTCACAAAATGCACCCAATGGATTTTTAGGAATGCACCGATACCACTTGTTTTGTGGTAAAAAAAAATAAAATAAAAAAAAATAAAAAAAAGAGTACGAGTACTTGCATTTCAGTACTCGCCGATACAGAGTACTTAATAAAAATATTTTATTAATTTATTAATTAATTTATAGAAACAGACGCGGAATTGTTTCACATGTAATATGGCTCGTTGCGGCGTGAAACTCTCGTGCTTGATTAAATTACTTGTGTTAAATGCGCTACCTTTTGAGCTTCCTCTGAGCACAATTTACAGTCCGCCTTTGTTTTTTTCGTCTTCATTCACTTTGAAATAGTTCCACACGGCGGACATGTCTCGCCTCGCCTTTCCCGGCTCTGAGCTGGGGGCGGGGCCTGGGGGCGGGCACTCGGCACCTGTGATTAACCCCTTACATGTGGACCGTGGTATCGGTCCCCGTTATCGGGGGACTTTTAACGAGTACTTTAAAAAATGTGGTATCCCTATGGATTTTGATATACTCCTCCTAGGAAATTTATACGATCGCCACCAAACCAGGCCTGTGTGATCTAAAGACATTGAGGATGCAAAATTGCAGAGGGATCTTTGATATCTCAGATGGGTCAGCCGTGGCATTGCCTTAAATTGCACTGAAAAGGTGGTTAATAACTTTGTGTGACATTATATTGAGTGACATATTTAGTCACATGTTCAGTGACATGTAACATCATAGTGTGATGCTTGTTTTCCCCAGCACCCTCAGCGTTTGGGATGTCTTAACATAAAATTCCCCTATTCTCACACAACCCAAATGTTAACACTCGCATCTCTCTTACACACAAAACACACTTATACATCACACACACACACCCTAACAAGTCACATGTCACACACACATCACAAATGTTAACACACAGACTCACAACACACAAACGCGCACAAACAGTCACTCGTCACACACTGACACACCCACAGTCCCACACACACTAACATACATCTGAGACCTAAATGATTGAATATTGTTAAATTGTTCGATCTCAAAGATAACCCAATTAAACAGTGAGCAACTTGTGCAGTGCACCAGGGTGGTGATGACGCAGGGTGCTTGGGCCCGCTCATCGTTGCTTGCAACTATATTTGTTTTTTTTATTGTCATTGTTGGACATACACTAGTAAGGTTTTTACTATAAACATTCTAAAAATAATCTATTAAAGATTTTTTTCATAATGAAAGTGTTCTGCTCCACATTGCTTCTGTATTGCCAGGCTAGACTGGCCGCAGTCATGTGTCCACACACGTCGTAGTACATTTTTAAGGGCACAGACAAACAGTGATTCTCTTTTCTTTTTTTTTTTTTGGACAATCAGTAACAGCGGCTGCATTATACGCAACATGTTAAGTATATAAATATGAACAAAACAGATTCCTATCTTATTTTCTTTCGTTCTGCTTTAATACCGACTCCAGTCTCAGTCCCTCTCTCCCCTGCACTAACAGGATGAGTTGCTCTCATCAGGGAAGCAGCCAAGTTTTTCAGCTTCAGTAACCACGAGACAATATGACAAGCAATAAAGTGCACACACACAGGACAGGCTTATGCACTTGGACAAACACACAAGACAGAGTGCTCCTGTATGTTCTCCCATCACTCTCACATACACACAAGTGACACCCAGGAAGGTGTGTGGTCACCTGAGACACTAACAAACACTCCTGAATACATACTCACCCCCAACCATTATAAAATGGTCTAGATATTGAAGGGTGCACAAAAGCACATGCACGCTCACGCACAGCCTAATAAACCCAAGGGAGACATGACCGCAGCAGTCTATTGGGCCCAATTAAAAAGCGATTCCTCTTTCAATCCCTGTCATTCCACTCTGTTCCCAGCACACACTGTCCCAATTCTTCTCTCCTCAGCATTCCCCTTATTCGCTTTCCCTTCATCTCTTAGTTTCTCCACGCGTCCTCAGGCCTTCACCCACTCGCTCCCTCTTTCTCACTTGTCACCTCCACCTCTTTTCTCCTCTTCTCCATCTAATTGGCCAGCACCGGTCAATAGTCGTGGGCGCCTTGACTGAACCACCATCATGACTCAGTCACACACACCTTCAGCTCTAAAGGCATATGCTGTGTTGAAATGATCTTCGCATCGTACACTCACAACGCTGTCTACACAGCTTCAGCCGAACAGCACACAGATCTACAGATACTACTACGAGAACATCACAATCATTCATACAAAATATCTTAATATACAATATGAATTAAGATTATTCTCTCAGTATACATAAAAATGATCAAAATTAAACACTTTAATGTTACCACCTGACAATAATAATAATGCCTTGCAAAATGATGTATAATTTGATTTTTGCATGACATGATTTAGAAGATATTACAGATTTTTTTTTTTAATAAGTAGTGACTACGACTGATTATTCGCAAGTAAGTATAAAAAAATTTAAAAAAAATTATCAATACTGCTACATTAGAGGTTCCTTGTTCCTTACTGGTCTTCTAGGGGATGTTTTAAACATTAAGACTATTATTTAGACCAACATTTTCAGTCAGTCATTCACGATTACCCTCATGAAAAATATTCTATATATATATATATATATAAAAAATAAACCCTGAAGATTGCACTAATGTTCTGGACTCATTCTGGACCATTTCTCCCCATTCCAACAGCCACTGCTGGTCCGCTTTACTACGAGACCTTTTTATGTGGTTCTATTTTATTATTAGACAGTTAAAGGGTACCCATTATGCAAAACTCAGACATTTTTAGACCTTAAGATGTGCTTTCAGCATGCATGTACAACAAAACCCTGCTTTTTCTTTTTTTAAATTTGTGTATTGACGAGGGATTAAACAAGCCAATAAGATATCATGCCCATTCCCCCTAAGTTGACCTCATTAGGAAACCCCTCCCCCTGGTACATGTTAAACCTTATCTTAGAGATATTTCAGCTGGAGCATCAGACACTTTGGGGACTTCGGAAACCTTACCTTGTTAAATAAACAGTAAATTATAGGACCTTTAATCCTAGACATTAAAAACATGCAAGTTCTGGAAAAAACAAAACTGGGAAGTAGGCCTTATGGCAAAAAGTATGGATGGTGCAGAAACAGTCCCTCCAAGAAGATACTCAACTCTCTAAATGGGTTCTATGGCAGTACAGGAGGCAATACCCACATTAGTTGTTAGCATGTTAGGTTTAAGAATGTAGTGTTGCTCATCACTACTGTGATATTTCAGCTTTGCAGTTTCAGCTGTATAGTTCGTAACATGTTAACACCAAAATCTAACAAGAGGCTTACACTAATGTGACAACTGAACTGTTGTGACATTGCAGTTGCGCAACCATGCAACTTTTTTTTTTTCAGAAGCCACAAGTACTTCAAGTTACTCAGCTGCAGTTAATACTGTAAGATCACACAAAACAGTCCGACAGGAAGTAAAACAAATATATGGTTACTAGCTTTAATAACTCGCTCATGCAGTGGTTCCTCTGGTGTCCTGCTTGGAACCTCTTCTTTGAAAGAAACCAACTGTGATTTGATTATTGGATTATGAGAACATCACCTGCTGAAACATTCATGCAGAGCAAGCGAAGCTGGTCAGGAACACACTCCAGGGACACATTTATTGATTTATTTGAGGACATATTTGCATATTGCAACCTTCTGCAATAGAACCGCAAATGCCAATAACGCATTAAAGATTTAACACCAGTTCTCATACAGCGACCAAATTCAGTACCAATATTACAACCATATCGATATTAATGCTACCAAAGCTAACACACACTCAGCTGTAGGCATTCACATAAAACCCATTATTGAGTCAAAAAGAGAGACAACCCAATATCCTACAAAAGGGTATTTGCAAATTCTCATGAAATGTGCCATCGTTAATAATATTAAAATCATCTTAGGAATAGTCTTTTGGTAGGTTAATAATCCATTTAAGACGACAGATCCCATCGCGAATTAATAGGTAGTCTGCGTCAATAGATTTACTGCAATTAATTTGAAATGCAATGCACTTTAAATATGAAATTTAAAAAATCATTTTTACACAGATTAACTTTTGACACACAAAGTGCGGTGGCTGTCCACACCTTCGTAGTTTTAATGAGCAAAGAAGTGTCTATAGAAAAAAGCAGGAGGTAGAATGACAGAAGTAGAACAAGGGAGAGAAAGAGACAGAACAAACAGACAAAGAGCCTGAAAACAGGAGGAAATTCCATCCTGACAATGCGAGCTAGGAAAATATAATTCAGAACAGATGTGACCAATCCTTGCAGCAGGGTTCGGATAAACGTGTGTGCTTCATACGTTATTTATACAAACCAGTTGAAGAAGAGTTCAGGAATTAGTCATTCTTTATTCTTTAATTAGTCATGTGATTTGACGAGATGAGACTAACCTCAAGAATATGCATGTGTTTCTCTTCCTCTCATAAAACTGCAATTTTATGATATGATTAGCATCAGCAAATTCCAAAGTGCACATGTTCAGCACTGATTCAACACCAGCAGAGTGTGACTTGTTTGTCTCTGAGCAATAAACCTTGCTGGGTCTGTGATTGGCAGGAATGGATTAAGATGGGCTTTTAATCTGATTTCAGCAATGAAAGAGACTGACGATAGACAGTGATCGTCAAAAGAAAACTGGACAGTGATATCCATCTGCTCGAGTGGGTGAGACTGCATCTACACCCCCACCCCTCTCTCTCTCTCACACACACACCACTCTTTGCCTTTCTAAACGAACTTATTAATAGTCTACATAATGTTTCACACCAAGTCCCAGGTGTCCACACCTTTCTTTTCACTGTGTTCATGTTTTCTGATTTAACAGACGTTTCATGAGCTGTCAGGCAATGAGTTGTCACCATGGTTACCAACCCGGTTGCCAGATTGGATGGATTTCTGCTTGTGTTATTTACAGTTTGCATGACACATTATCAGTGATCTTCGATATCTTAACTGCTAAGGGGTTGGTGTGGCTGCAGGCCATGGTTTTAGCCAAATAGGAGGCATACTTGATAGCTGATTGGAGACCAAGATGCATTGAGACAACAAGTGAAATCAAGTATGACTCGTCCCCCATTTGAATAGAACGAAAGCCTGGGGCCACACCTGCCCTTTGTGGAAATGATCGAAGAGCCCTGCTCTATATAATTAGTATCAGCCTAGAACTGTTCACTCTGATGTATGCATAATCTAAATGTCAAATTGTGACTGTCAGTAATCAGTAATTTTGTTTTGTAGATTGCAAGGCTTTTTAAATTTTAACTTTAAAAGCTGTTAATTAGGAAACTAATCATTAATTATGTGCCAAGCTGCACGTCACTGTTTGCAGATTAAATACACTTAGATATAGGGTGTGTTTTGTCATGACACACCCAATCATAAAATTATATACAGACAGACATATAACGTCATTAAAACAATTGAATGCATCAGTGCGAATTTATTCCAAAGAAAATACTTGTACTGAAAACATCCCCAATAAGGATATGGGTCAGTAAAGAACTAAAATCATCCAAATTTTAAATGTAACAGTGATTTTTTTAACCCTCAGCTTGCTTTAAACAGCTGATCCAATCTGGCAACCCGGTGTGCAACGCGCATCACGCATGACTCATCGATTTGTTCTTATAGAGTGCACTGACTGAACATCTCGGAATTAAATGACAACCCGGGGGTCTTTAAAATTATATTAATTTTTAATCAAACAGTGTCTAAAGATGCGTTTAAAATACATTATCGTATTTATGAAGGGACATGTTTTAATTTGACATTTTTGCAAAAACCCGTGTTTGGTGTACTTGGGCGTAGTTGCTTGGAGAAAAAAAATGTTTGTTTTTTTTTTAAGGGAAAAAAATGTGTCGTTCATGCAAAGAAGGAAAAATTGCAAATAAAATAAAGAGGAAAAAGAAGGACTGATGACGTCCGAGAGCGACACTTGGATCCTGGCGCATGAGGCAGGTGACAAAGGGGAACGCGCGTGTGGATGTGTGCATAATACCCCCGCGTTCTCCTCCTCTACTCGCGCGCCTCGCCCTTTTCTGCCACTTTAGGGTGGAGGGGGTGACAAAGAGAGCGAGTACACAAAGTGCGCAAATATGAAGCAGAAGTTATTTCACACTATAGAGTGCACTGAATGTCTTCATGAAACAGAGTCATTTGGGTTCGACCAGAAAGTAACCAGCACTTAAACCGCCCCACTACCCCGGAACCCGTGATAATCCCCACGCGCCACTGTGCCAGAGGACCGGCTTTTCGATTTTCCTGCATCGTTTGTTTTTTTGTTTTTTGTTACTGTCAGACAAAGCCGTCTTTGGAGCATCCTCCCAGGATGCTGCGCGCCTGCACAGGCACTTGTCAATCACGCGCGCGACGGCTGTGACGGGTGTGGGCGCGAGGCAGGGGCGGCGGCTCCGTCTCGACGCTCACCGATTCACTTTTCGTCTCAAACTGTCACTAACCATCAGCCTTAACCGGAACCTGGTAGCGCCTTAAATGCGACAGAATTACAGCGAATGTGGCTCTAAAAAAAATATTGTGAGCCAGGTGATGCAGACGAGAGGATACTGGGGTGTGGTCACATAGGGTGGCCATCCTGGAAATAAGCATATGGCATTTAAAATGCAATAAGACGTTTCTCAGGTGGCTATTATAACATTAATTTATCGTTCATATATAACCAGAGCAGGGTTGGGTCTGTTAGTTGAAAGTAACAGTAATGGCGTTGTGTCATTCTACACTTACATCTGCAACATTACACTTGGTTAGGCGGTGTCTAATCTCTCGAATATCGAAAGCTCAGGACACGCTATTGTCTCCTAAATACCTACGACACACCGGCTGCGTCTTAAAACCTACTGGCCTTGTAAATGGTGTCAGCCTACGCCGACATGCGTTACCATGGCTACCAGAGGTGCAGTGCTCCTTAGGTATAGGCTACAATTTAGAAAGTCTAAGATATTTAAACGTGTTAATTTGAAAAGTGTTAAGATGACAGGAGAACTCTTACTTTTCTGTCCGTCACCTCTTCACCGACGGCCTCGACGATTCCCGAGCACTCCATTCCCGGTGTGACGGGTGGAGACGGGAGACGGTCGTAGAGCCCCTGGCGTGCCATGAGGTCGGCAAAGTTGAGGCCGCACGCCTTGACGCGGACCATCACCTCTCCGCTCTTGAGCGCCGGCTTTCCTTTCTTCACCTGCAGCTTGACTTTGTCATAGCCGCCGTAGCCCGTGAGCACGAGCGCGCGGAAGCTGAAGGTGTCCTCCTCGGCGGCGGGTTTGTCCGCGGGGGCAGCGGCAGCCTCCGCTGCCTCGCCTGAAGCAGCAGTTGCGGCGGCGTCAGCGACAGGTTCAGCGGGCGTCGCCTCCGGTTTGGTCTCGGTTTTGGGCGACTCGCGTTTGGACTCGCCATCCTGTTGCTGCTGGGGCTTCTGCTCCTCGGCGTTCTGCTGCTGAGCGGGCGCGTCTTCGCCTGACATGTCGGTGGGCGCGTGCGATGGAAGTGGAGGAGTGAGGGAGGAAAAACGCCTCTGTTTCTCACACTTGCGTGGAACAAAAGAGAGTCGTCAGTGAGCACGCGAACGGGACCTGCAGTCCTCTCTCTACGCGTTCAGCGCGGCTGTGAGCTAAACGCCTGAGGGCGTGGAGAGAGAAAAATCAGAGAGGAAGAGAGAAAACGAAGGGAGTGCTGGGAGATGCGCGCGACGACTACAATGACCCACGCCTGCCAGGCTTTTTACAAAAGGGCGTGTGAGATGCGGGAGAGGCGGGGAAAGGCGGAAAAACCGGAGGAGCAGAATCACGGAATCAGGCAATAGGATGAGATGGGCATTTTTTTTTCTTTTCTAACAGGGGATGGAAACAAGGTTGCATCACCTAATTAGTTATAGGTGACAGCACCTAATTACTAATTTAACCCTAAATGAAAAGACTAACGTTTGCCCGAATTCCAGAGGAATAAACCGTCAGATATGTAGCTGAACATGATTTACAGGATAAAGAGGTTACTCCAAAGAAATTCCAAAGAGGGTGTTTTTTTATTTGTACTTATAAGTTTATTTAGTTTTTAAGGCTGTCGTATCTGTCAGTTATGTGTTGCAGAGAATGAATTGTGACAGTCCACATCCGACTTGATTAGATGTCGAAAAACAAACAAACAAAAAATCTATATGAAAAACACACACGAAGACTTGTCTCTCCAACATAAAATAATAAACTCTTGCTAACACACCTGGTGTTATGTAAGTAATTGATTAATTATGTTAATTTCCCCTATGATCACTAGTCTTTTGGTAAACCCTGTATTTAATTTATTCACACAAATGAAGTTGTTTGGTAAAACTCAATCCATCTTAAAGGAATTAGCCTTAATTCAAGATCTCATTTAGTTTGAATTGATCATTCAATAACTTAATCATTTTATTGAAAGAAGGAAATTTAAACCAATGGCTAATTTCGATAAACTTTCCATTTACAGTTGATTATTTCTCATATAAACGTATAATATTTCAAGCTTTTTTTGTATTAATTTCAGCGACTACAGCTTTTATTATCTATATAGCTAGTATCTCAAAATATTATGATGTTTCAATTCAAGTTTGAGTAAATTACTCTTCTCACAGTCTAGTTCAGACCATGCAACCAGACTGCTGATTTGACAGTTGTCCAGAAGACTATCATTGACACTGTCAATGTTACAAGGAGGATAAGCCACACAAGGTCATCGTTGGCTGTTTGCAGAGTGCTGTTCGAAACAAATTCATGGATAGTTGAACCAGAGACAATGTCAAAAACATCTTACCTGGGCTAAGGAGAAAAAGAACTGGCCCACTGCTCTGTGGTCCAAAGACCTCTTTTCAGATTTTTGTGTTTTATCAAGTCCAAAGTCAACTCAGCAGTCTACCAGGAGATTTTAGAGCGCTTCATGTTCCGTCTGCTGAAAAGATTTATGGAGATTCTGATTCCCTTTTCCAGTAGAAACTAGCACTTGTCCACAGTGCCAAAACTACCATTAACTGGATTGCTGACCACAATATTACAGTACTGTGCTTGATTGGCCAGCAAACTAACCTGACCTGGACCCTTTAGATTCTCTTACATTGTCTTCTTACAAGACCCAACAATACAGACAGGCTAACGGATGCTATCTAATCAGATAAGCTGAAGGCTGCTATCAAAGCAATCTGGTCTTCAGTGGCACCACAGCAGTGCCACAGGCTGATCGGCTTCATGCAAAGCCACGTTGATGCAGGTATTCTTGCTAAAGGAACCCCAAGTGAATGCATAAATAATCATACTTTTCAGAAGTTGGACATTTCTGTATTGCATTTTTTATCGTCAACATTTTGAGATATTGAATTTTTGAGTCTCATGAGCTATAACCCATAATATTCAAAACTAAAACAAATTACAGGAATAGTTTAGCCTAAGACCTAAGTCACAGAATATTGTATTAACCATGAATGTTGTCAGTCAGCCAAATCTTAGATCTGATTTTTTTTTCTCTTTTTAAAGTTGAAGCTATCATTTTTCAGGTACCATACCTCACAATACTGTAAAATTGAAGCCTCCAGTTTAGCACTGTTCAAAGTGCAACCCTACACCATCACATACTTGACTTAATTCATGCTGAGCTGTTCGATATTTCAAACAGATTTGATTATGTGGTCAGATTTGATTTCTGTATTGAAAGTCCTTTTTTGATTGATCGCTAATATTCTGAGATATTAGATTTATTTTTATTTTCATGAGCTATGAGCCATAATCGAAATGAAAATTTTTAAAAGGCTTGTAACAGTTAATTTCATGTATTATACATCTAGAATATACTATACAAGCGTTTAACTTTTCAATTAAAATTACGAAGTAAAATAATTTTTTTGCACAATAATAAAAAAAATTTGAGATGCACTGTATTTACAAGGATCAGCCATAGCATTAAAACCATTAACATTAAAACTACCTATGCTTTGTGTTCCCCTTGTGCCTCCAGTACTTTGGCCCCATGGGGCGTGGCTCTACAGGGCCTCTGTGCTGTGGTGTCTGGGACCAGGACGTTGGCAGCGGATCCTATCGGTGCAGTGGGTTGCAGGTTGAGGCCTCCATGGATTGGACTTCTTAAATTTATTGGGACCTGGGAACTTTGGAGGCTTGGGCTTGGGCTCTTTCTGGATCCTGCAGGTGGCAGGCTGTGGTGCACTGGGTGTTTTGGTACCTCATTGCACTTTCTGGCCAGCATTGACTTTTTTGGTGATTTTTGCTCCATTTTGCTGGCTTTTCTATGGTATCAAACTGGACATAATATAATATTATGTAAATATAACTCAAAACGTTTTAGTCAACTACACAAAAATACTACTTGAAAGCAGCTAGCTAAGGCAGGTTTCTGGTGTCTGAAAGAATCTTGCTTATGCACTGGGGAAACATTAAAGCAAAATTTATAACACACTCAAAATTATTTGACTAAATAATTGCATATTCAAGATCATAAAATGAAAAAGTGATTCCTGGGTTACTTTTCTACCACACCTTTTTTTTATTTTACGGAACAAAACATAACAGCTTGACATGGTTAGAGGCATGTGATAATTTGGTCATGCAGTTTGCATGATGCTAATTGAGGGCAGGTTAACTTCCAGTGCAGGACAATTTGTACGCAAACATGTTTTGGCTGGTTGACTCCATATGAGGTAAAAAAAAAAAGTAAATTAAATTTTCCTCCAGCCATCAATTTAATTTAATATAATTAGGGTAAGGCACACGCCTTTGCATGTTATGCAGGGAAGAATGTCAGCTTGTCAAGGAAATCATACATAAATGGTGGAAATAGGATTTAGGTGCCAGAATTAAGAATGATGTGTGTGTGTGAGAGAGAGAGAGAGAGAGAGAGAGAGAGACAGGCAGACAAAAAGAACACTAGAGAGGGGGGTTGGGGTCAGAAGGAAATGTCTGTTTATTCCCCCAATTCTCTAGGTCAGATTGGGAAATCTCAACAAGCTTATGAACCATTGTTCTTGCTGTCAACACCGCATGGTCTGTTATTCCCAAAGCATCGCAGAGTTAAAATCACGAACTATGATGAAATACTGGTCTTCCTCTTTTTCTTTAATGACCTACACACTATGCAGCCACAAACGAAAGAGAAAAGGTAACCTTTACCACTCCTTGTTACTGGTTTTGTACCTTTAGCTTATATGTTTTACCTAGAAATATGCATATAGTGTATTTTTAAGAAATATAATTGTCCAAATACACAACTTTAATTCTTTTACAAGGTACAGTACATTCATTAGACCAGATGAAATGTAATTATTTAAGGGAAATTTTATTTTTTTAGAATAAATATATTGCATATATGCATGTTTATATATTTATATAACCAGCATTAACCTTTTCATCTATTTGATCTATACTAGTGTCTATACTATACTATACTATACTAGTGCTTTTATTGCATCAGAATACATGGGTCAAACTTCATTACCCATGTGTAAACCATGACCCTGTTGCCAGTTCACCAGGTTTCCTTCCTTGGATTACGGCAGACCAGGAACATCCCAAAAGAGATGCAGTTTTGGAGTTGGAGATTCAGGCCCAGTCGTCTGACCATCACAATTTGGCTCATGTCTTTCAAATCCTTGTGCTTGTCCATTTTTTCAGCTTCCAACACATCAACCTCAAGAACAAATGTTCACTTGCTGCCTAATATATTCCACCCACTTCCAGCTGACTTTGTATTGAATATTGAAAATTGCAATGGCCAGAGAACTGGGTCAGAGCAACTCCAAAACTGCAGCTTTTGTGGAATATTCCTGGTGGGCTGTCAGCAGGACATACCAAAAGTGATGCAAGGAAAGAAAACCCAGTGAACTTGCGACCGGGTCATGGGCGGCCTTGGCTCACTGATGCGAATGGGGAGTGAAGGCTGGCCTGTGCAGTCCAATCCTGTAGATAAAATTGATGAAAATGTTAAAAAAGATTAATGCTGGGTGTGAAAGAAAGATGTCAGAATACACGGTGCACCACTGTTATGGTGGCAAAAGGGTGGGACTTACTCAATACTGTATGTCATAATGTTATGGCTGATATATATATATATACAACTACCGTTCAAAAGGTTGGGGTCACTTTCTAACTCCATGATGGTTCCTGATTTTTATTTCTTTCTACATTGTAAAG